>JAWLRI010000032.1:2563182-2588896 GCA_034781795.1 Crypturellus tataupa
TCTCTCCCAGCTCCTTCTCTCGTCTCTAGGGCCTGGGATTCTACTGGGCTGCCCTTGGTAAACACAGAAGCGAAGAACATAAATAAATAAATAAGTGCTGCCTTCTCAGCATCAGTTTTCCTTCTCTCCTGTGCAGCAGACAAACTTATCTATGGTTTCTGGAGATATTAGTTAAGAAGCCATTTCTATATTACCATGCTATTGATTTTTAAGTGTCTTTGGCTTGCTTTATCTCATTATATGACTTGACTTCACCAACTTTAAGAACTTCTTTTACACTTAGTCACTTAATCCAATTTAGATTTTCAATGCCTATGTTTGAAGTCAGGGGTGATCTCATGATTCAGCCCAGCTCATTTCTCAAGACTATCTTAGCTTACCGCTAGTTGAAGTAGTGTGTGCCCTGGACACATCAGTGTGCACTAGTTCATGACTTGTATTCTTCTGAAATCTTTATTTTAATGTTCTCCTCTCTTACTTTGTAAAAGATATGACAGCTATAGATGGTCATTACTATATTAGCTGTCTTTTATTTAAACTTTCTCAACAATAAAATAATGCCTAATGAGAAACATTGGTGAGACTGCATTCATGTGTTGACTCCACACAACCTAGTCTCAGTGGCAAGCTCTATTAAGACCAGGATCCAGGACCAGGTTTGCATGCTACAGCTGCGATATGAAAGTGACCCTTCTGTCTTCTGTAGGCTTGTGTCAGAGGCACAGTGAATGTAAGGAAAACAAGTCTAGCGTGAAGTTTCAAATCTTTCTCTGTAATTCCCTAACAAACACATATTATTCTGTGTTTTATTAGTTTTCTCTAATAAAAAACAAATATCTGCTACTAAGTATGATTGAGTCTTTTTGTCTGAAAAATAAATGAGTAAAAATAAAAGATTTTTTATTAAATTTGAAAAAGTATCTCTTTTTTCCATTTGAAATCATCTTCCAACCAGAAACAATATTTTTAGCATGCTTTTGATTTTCAAAATCAACTACATTTTCTATTACATTCTTATCCTTCCCAGATTTGGAATTATTTCACACGTAGTAGCTTACTATGCCGGCAAAAAAGAACCATTCGGCTATATGGGTATAGTATGAGCAATGTTATCCATCGGATTCCTTGGCTTTATCGTTTGAGCCCACCGCATATTCACTGTTGGAATAGATGTGGACACACGAGCCTACTTCACATCTGCCACCATAATTATTGCCATAACAATCATCCTAGGATTCTACTTTACACTCCTCCAAGCCACAGAATACTATGATGCCCCATTCTCCATCGCCGATGGAATCTACGGCTCCACATTTTTTGTAGCCACCGGATTCCACGGACTCCATGTCATGATCGGCTCCACCTTCCTCACCATTTGTCTTCTCTGACTTATCAGATTTCATTTTACATCCAACCACCACTTCGGTTTCGAAGCAGCAGCTTGATACTGACATTTTGTTGACGTAATCTGACTATTCCTGTACGTCTCTATCTACTGATGAGAATCATGTTTTTCTAGTATATTCATTACAATTGACTTCCAATCTCTAAAATCTGGTATTATCCCAGAGAAGAGCAATAAAGATAATCACATTCATAATCATACTATCCTTCACGCTGAGCGCCCTCCTAACAACCATCAACCTATGATTAGCCCAAACCAACCCAGACACAGAAAAACTTTCACCATATGAATGTGGCTTCGACCCCCTCGGCTCGGCTCGACTCCCCTTCTCCATCCGATTCTTCCTCAGTAGCTATCCTATTCCTCTTATTCGACCTAGAAATCGCTCTATTTCTTCACCTTCCATCCAATTACCACATCCCTTGCTCATAATAACATGAACCTCAACTATCTTACTTTTACTCACTCTAGGATTAATCTATGAATGATCCCAAGGGGGCCTAGAATAACAGAATAACAGAAAGTAAGTCTAACCAAAGATGGTCGACTTCGACTCGACAAATTATAGCAAATACTATAACTTTCTTATGTCCTTACATCTTAGCTTCTGCTCCGCCTTTATCCTAAACTGTCTTGGCCTAGCCTTCCACCGAACTCACTTTATTTCAACCCTACTCTGCCTAGAAAGCATAATATTATCTATATATGTCGCCCTCTCCGCCTGACCAATCCACACCCAAACTTCCTCATTCACTCTAATTCCTATCCTCATACTAACCTTCTCTGCCTGCGAAGCTGGCACAGGACTTGCCATACTAGTAGCCTCAGCCCGAACCCATGGCTCAGACCACCTACATAATCTAAACCTACTACAATGCTAAAGGTCATCATCCCTACAATCATACTTCTTCCAACAGCCCTCCTCTCACCTAAAAACTTCATTTGGACTAACACTACAACCTATAGCCTACTAATCGCCTTCCTTAGTCTTCAATGACTCTACCCAACATACTTCCCTTACAAACATTCTACCCCATGAACAGGCATTGATCAAACTTCCGCTCCTCTTCTAGTGCTATCCTGCTGACTCCTCCCTCTCATACTAATCGCCAGCCAAAACCATCTTCACTCAGAACCTACCACACAAAAACGCATTTTTACTACCGCCATTATTTTAATCCAAGCATTCATCCTCCTAGCCTTTTCATCCACAGAACTATCCCTATTCTGCATCTCTTTTGAAGCAACCTTAATCCCCACACTCATTCTAATTACCCGATGAGGCAGTCAACCAGAATGCTTAAGTGCTGGCATTTACCTTTTATTTTACACACTCATCAGCTCCTTACCCCTTCTAATTTCTCTACTCCACCTTAATTTACAAGTGGGCTCCCTATACATACCCACCATAAAACTTCAAAACCTCACATTTACCTCATCATGGACCACTATTCTAATAGGACTGGCACTCCTCATAACATTTATGGTTAAAACCCAAACTATACGGCCTCCACCTATGACTCCCTAAAGCCCATGTAGAGGCTCCTATTGCTGGATCTATACTCCTTGCAGCCTTCCTCCTAAAACTAGGCGGCTATGGTATTATACGAATCACAATAACTACAGGCCTGCTAACCTGCTACCTCCACTACCCATTTATCACCCTCTCCCTATGAGGCGCCCTCATAACTAGCTCTATCTGCCTACACCAAACCGACCTAAAATCACTTATCGCATGCTCCTCTGTCAGCCACATAGGCCTAGTCACTGCCTGTAAATAAATCGCGCTCTCTCGGATCTCCGCCCGAGGCCGCCGACTCCGGTGCGAGTCGTCTAGCAGGCTATTGTGCTCGATGTCACCCGCGGCTTCCCAATAACTTAAAACTCCACCCACTCCTCTATGGGGCTGAGCCTCCCCCTTACCGCTCCTGGGATCCAGCTGGCGTAGGGGATCCGCGGCTCCTGGTGTTCCGATCCCAGGCGCCTGCAGCTAGGAAGAAGTTATCACGGGCCAGCTGGGAATATGGGTGTGTCTCCCAGGGGTCTCAGGCTACCGGCCTACACACGACCTCAAGGGACGACGGGCGAAATAACGATCTCCACAGGAATCAGGTATGGTCAAGTAACGCCAGGTCGCCAACTTTATTATGGGATACATTAACTTAAATAGAGGCAAACGAGGGAGGAGACAGGGAGGACAGGGAGGTCGTATGTTAATCATGGCCCTTAGATGATTGGCGGGAGCCTGTCGGTGGGTGGACAGCTGACCAAGGCAGACTGCTCCGGTCCCCACTGTCAGGTTTCCAGAGCCTTCCTCATCTGTGCGATGAGTTGCTCAGCGCTCAGGGGTCACACAGGGGACAACTGGACCCCCCGGTACAATCCCTTCTGCGCAGGCGCTAGCCCAGGGGTCGCACAAGGGCCATGAGCCAACTCTGGGGTCGCAGGGAGGACAGAAAGGCCCTCACTGCGCAGCCTCAGGTGTTCTTGCAACTCGCTCCCCATTCTCCTACAACTGCCGCCTGCATAATCCAAACTAACTGAGCCTTCTCAGGGGCAATAATCCTAATAATCTCCCACGGCCTCACCTCCTCCATATTATTCTGCCTGGCCAACACAAACTACGAACGAACACACAGCCGAACCCTTATTCTAGCTCGAGGTCTACAACCTCTACTTCCCCTCATATGTACATGATGACTCCTTGCAAACCTCACAAACATAGCCCTCCCCACTACAACAAACCTTATAGCTAAACTCTCCATTATAATTAGCCTCTTTAACTGATCTCCCCCTGCCATTATCCTAACTGGCCTTACACCCTACTTACCGCTTCTTATACCCTATTCATATTCCAAACTACCCAACGAGGAACTCCCCCAACCCCAATTACTTCTATCCCCCACTCAACCACACGAGAACACCTCCTCATAACCTTACATATCCTACCTCTACTCCTTCTCATAATTAAACCCCAGTTTATCTCTAACTTATTACAAGTGCAAACATAGTTTAACCCAAACATTAGACTGTGATTCTAAAAATAGAAGTTCAAATCTTCTTGTTCGCCAAGGGGAGGTTTAACCAGCAAAAACTGCTAATTCCTGCATCTGAGACTAGACCCTCAGCCCCCTTACTTTTAAAGGATAATAGATAATCCACTGGCCTTAGGAGCCATTAATCTTGGTGCAATTCCAAGTAAAAGCTATGGAAGCCACACTACTCCTAAACACCATAATCCTCATTACACTAATAACACTTGGCACACCAATTATCCTCCCACTCCTCCTTCCCCACTATGAAACCCCACCATCAACCGTTACATCCTTCATTATTAGCCTTATCCCCTCAACCATCTACATATTCTCAAACATCAATACTGTTATCACGTACTGACACTGAAGCTTCTTGACCAACTTCAAAATCCCCATAAGTTTCAAGCTAGACCAATACTCCATGATATTTCTACCTATTGCCCTATTCGTAACCTGATCAATTATACAATTTGCAACATGATATATAGCCTCAGAGCCCCTCATTACAAAATTCTTCATGTTACTCCTCATATTCCTCATTACTATGCTCACCTTAACAATCTCAAGCAATATATTCATACTATTCATTGGATGAGAAGGAGTAGGCATCATATCCTTCCTACTAATTGGTTGATGGCACGGACGAGCTGATGCTAACACCGCAGCCCTTCAAGCAGTAATTTACAACCGTATAGGAGACTTTGGTCTCATCATCAGCCTAGATTGATTAGTTGATGTCCATCAACACATGAGATTTCCAATCACCCTCACACAACGACCAAACCCCCATACTTCCCCTCCTTGGACTGATCATTGCCGCAACAGGCAAGTCCGCACAATTTGGCCTCCATCCATGACTTCCAACCACCATAGAAGGACTCCCCCCAGTATCCACCCTACTACACTCTAGTACAATAGTTGTAGCCGGCATCTTCCTACTCATTCGAACCCACCCCTTACTGTCAAACAATTCAACAGCTTTGACCATATGCCTTTGCCTTGAAGCACTATCCTCAATATTCACCGCCACCTGTGCACTAACTCAAAACGACATTAAAAAAATCATTGCCTTCTCCACTTCCTGTCAACTCGGATTAATAATAGTCACCATCGGCCTAGACCTCCCACAATTACACATGTCACCCCATGCATTCTTCAAAGCAATACTATTCCTATGTTCTGGATCAATCATCCACAATCTTGCCGGAGAACAAGACATTCGAAAAATAGGCGGACTACAAAACCTCCTCCCTACAACCACATCCTGCCTCACAATTGGGAACTTTGCCTTAATAGGTACACCTTTTTTAGCAGGATTTTACTCCAAAGACCTCATTATTGAAAGCTTGAACAACTCTTATCTAAACTCCTGAGCATTATTCCTCACCCTACTCGCCACATCCTTCACTGCTATATACTCTCTCCGAATGACTATTTTAGTACAAACCGGATTCTGCCGAATCATACCAACCACCCCTATCAACAAGAACATTCCTACCCTCTACAACCCTATTACCCGCCTCGCACTAGGAAGCATTATTGCCGGACTTATCATCTCATCTAACATAATACCCATTAAAACACCTCCCATAACCATGCCAACCCTAACCAAGACAACCGCCATACTTGCCACAATCATTGGCATCACCCTAGCCTTAGAACTGCTTAACTTAACACACAACTTCATCCACCCTAAACAAAACTACTTCTCTAACTTCTCTACAACACTAGGTTACTTTAACCCATTAGCCCACCAAATTGCCCCAACCAAACTTCTTATATCAGGTCAAAAAATTGCATCTCACTTAATCGACCTATACTGGTACAAAAAACTTGGGCCCGAAGGGTTAGCAGATCTCCAAATAATTTATTCTAAATCCCTCACGCCACAACACTCAGGATTAATCAAAACTTTCCTAGGCTCCTTCGCCCTCTCAATCATTCTCATTCTACTACCAACATAAAATTAATGGCCACTAACCCTCGAAAATCCCACCCCCTCTTAAAAGTAATTAACAATTCCCTAATCGACCTTCCCTCCCCCTCCAACATCTCTGCCTGATGAAACTTCGGATCCCTCCTAGGAATCTGCCTCATCACCCGAATCCTAACCGGACTTCTCCTAGCCACCCACTACACAGCTGACACCCTATTAGCTTTCTCATCCGTATCCCATATCTGCCGAGATGTACAATACGGTTGACTTATCCGTAACCTCCATGCAAACGGAGCCTCCTTCTTTTTCATTTGCATCTACCTCCACATTGGACGAGGATTTTGTTACGCCTCGTACCTCTACAAAGAAACATGAAACACCGGAATTATCCTCCTATTAACACTCATAGCTAACGCTTTCGTAGGTTATGTCCTACCATGAGGACAAATATCCTTCTGAGGGGCTACCGTTATCACAAACCTCCTATCTGCTATCCCCTATATCGGACAGACTTTAGTAGAATGAGCCTGAGGAGGTTTTTCAGTAGACAACCCCACTCTAACCCGGTTCTTCGCCCTACACTTCCTCCTTCCTTTCTTAATTGCCAGCCTCTCTATCATTCACTTAACATTCCTCCACAAATCCAGATCCAACAATCCTCTAGGCATTATCTCCCACTGCGATAAAATTCCATTCCACCCATATTTTACCACAAAAGACTTCCTAGGTTTTACACTCCTATTCCTTCCCCTCCTCACCCTAACCTTCTTTTTCCCCAACCTCCTTGGCGACCCAGAAAACTTCACCCCAGCTAACCTCTAATTACACCACCCCATATTAAACCAGAATTATACTTCCTATTTGCATACGTTATTCTCCGATCCATCCCTAACAAACTAGGGGGCGTCCTAGCCCTCGCTGCCTCCGTCCTCATCTTATTCCTCTCCCCATTCCTACATAAATCCAAACTACGCTCCATAACATTTCGCCCCATCTCACAATTACTATTCTGACTACTAGTAGCCAACCTCCTTATCCTAACGTGAATCGGAAGTCAACCCGGAGAAAATCCATTCATCCCTATTGGTCAGATAGCCTCTTTCACCTATTTCTTTACTCTTCTATTCCTTTTCCCCATCATTGGAACCCTAGAAAATAAAATCCTTTACTCATACTCTAATAGTTTATAAAAAAACATTGGTCTTGTAAGCCAAATAATGAAGACTTACCCTTCTTAGAGTAACCTGCCTGTTAACTTGACATAACAGAATCAACCACACCCCATCCCATCAGAAAAAGAGGACTCAAACCTCTACCTCCAGCTCCCAAAGCTGATATTCTCTACTAAACTATCTTCTGATCCTACCCAACCTAAACCGCCCGAATAGCCCCGCAAGACACACCCCGCACAACTTTCAGCACTACGAACAAGGTCAAGAGTAGTCCCCACCCCGCCGCCAGGAACATTCCCGCACCCTGCGAATAAAACATGGCTACACCACTAAAATCCACTCTAACAGCAGAAACCCCACCACAGTCCACAGTACTTACTACCCAAACCCCCGCCTCCATATAACCCCCCACTACAATCCCCAATACAACCATCACTAACAAATCAAGATCGTACCCCCAAACCCCAAAACTGCCCCAAGCCTCAGCATACGGGTCCGTGGCCGACACTGAATAAACGAACACCACTAACATCCCCCCTAAATATACCAAAACCAAAATGAATGAAATAAATGACGCCCCAAACTAACTAGCCAACTACACCCCACAACAGACCCAACTATTAAACCCATCACCCCATAATAGGGTGATGGGTTTGATGCCACTGCCAAAGCTCCCAGTACAAAGCAAATCCCTAAAAATAGTACAAAATATGCCATACATTCCCACCTAACTTAAGTCAGGGCCTATGGTCTGAAAAGCCATCGTTGATTCTAATAGAATCATGTAATGTAATAGAAAATGAGTTGCATATAGTGGAATGTTGGGGTTTACACTAAAATTACAGGAAAAAGATTGGTTTAATAATTTCAGAATTCCTAATTATGTGATTAAAAATAATTCCTATATTAAATACTGTAAATGTAAATCAAACATTTGTATCTGAGAAAAAAAAAATCTAACACAATCCTAACATATATCCCTCCACTTAATTTCACCAAAGAAGGTAGGTTTTTTTTTGGTTTTTTTTTTGTTTTTTTTTTTTTTTCCTTATCCCAAAAAATAATGGATAAAATTAGGGAATATTTTTTCCATAAACCAGTAACAGAGAGGCCTTCCCTTACAATATTATCAGAAACAAGTTGGATCATTATCTAAGTGGGTGAAAAGACTAATCCCAGTGAAGGCACTAGAAATTTCTATCAACCATATCTAAATTCAGAAGATGAATACAAGGTAGACACTGACAGAAAAGATCACCCTTGAGGATATGTAGAAGAAAATCTATCATCTGTAAAGCTGAAGTGATAACAACCATTAGCTGCCCAGAATGTATTCCTTGTCAATTTTCCAAAGGAGAAAATACATTTACTGAAAAGATAAACTGTGTCTGTCGGACTGGAAAAAAAAAAGACGACATTTTTATCATTGACAAGATTAGTCGTTAAGAGGATTCTAAAAGACTAGCGTAGTAAGATAGTTTACAGGACTACATGGGACTGTGGTATAACCATCTGTTTATCAAAGGAGACTTTTTCTTTCATGCTGTGAAAAAATACAAACACATACTTTAAAAAAATGAAAAATGACAATAAACATTTTTAATATGTTCAATACTTAAAATAATAATCAGGATATTTTAAATTGCTTATTTTCAGAAATATATGTTTTTCATTGTGTAACAGAAATTCTTCAAGAAGGAAAATGTTTTCATTTCTGTTTATAGGTACCAGTGCTGCTGATAAAATATGTATGTAAAGCAATTGAGTAACAGATGATATATACAGCATCTATTTAATGCTTCTTTCTGCTTTAACTCTCTCTAGTATATTTTCAAAGATAGCTTTAAGTATTGGATGAAGTAACAGCCATCTCTAGCCAAAGTGATTACCTAAATAAATATATATTATTTTGGCACTGAACATTATGTCCTTATTTATGTTTGATTTTTGATTTAAATAGTGCAAAATGTGAAGTTCACAGAAAATGTGAACTATTGTCTGAAATACTGCACAAATAAAAAAAGAATGTTGGCCTTGTCTCATATTGCTTATACTCCACATATAAGAATAACAGGCAAGTGCTTTGAAGGTCTTGAAGCATAAGATAATGTGAGACATATTTGTAGGTAAGTAATGTTGCAGCAGGTTGATAATTACCAGTCACAGAGAATCAACTGGATTGTTTGAAACAAGGAAAGAGAGACTGAAACTAAGAAAGCTCTGAGCAGTGATTGTATTTATGATATTCCTACACAGTAACAACATGGAGACACTTTTATGAATAAGAACAGTAGAACTGGAAATGGAAATCAGTTTTCTTTATAAGGATTTTTCTTTTGGGGAAGGAAGATAAAGGAAATCCTATGGTAGTTCCTTTATTAAATCTCAGAGATTGCAGACAGTTTACCATCACTGAATGCTAACTGAAGTGAAACATTTCACAAAGTCCATTTTAAGCTAGGAAAGTGTAAAGCGAAGATCTCAAGAGACTTTCGGTTAAGTTGCTGTAAAAAGCACAGATGCAGGAGAATGGCAGGACTTCACTGCTTCACTGATTTTCACAAGTGTGGGATAGAGACAAGAATATCTCAGGTAAAAGCAGCAGCAAGCACATTTTGCCAAATACAGTCAGGGTGTAATACTGAATGAATAACAACCAATTACCATGGACAATGCTTCTTTCCTTTTTTTTTTATCTGATGGGAATCACAACAGAAAATTCTGTAGTAAAAGTGTGTGCGTTTGTATGCGTGTGTGTGGTGAAGATTGCATTTTAATAATGCAAGCGATGTTTAAGAGAAAAATATCACATGCAAAACAAAAATAGTACATTAGCTCATTATGATAATGCTAGCAAGACTGGCATATTTGATCGCTGTACATTGCAAAATATTAAAAAAATGTTCATTATCTTAAAAGAAACTGTGTAGCAATTTCTAGTTGCTTTATATGCTCAACCCAAGTTAGTACATAGCCATGTTTACAAGCTTGGGAACAGCCAGTAAAATCCCAACAGAGAGCTTTGGCACAATTAGGCACAACTTAAAAACAAATCTATGAAATCTTGGTATATTTGTTGCGCGTTGTTTAAAAGCCCTGTGCTATACTGCTACTGCACCTCACTGTGAAAATGGAACAAAAAAGAAAGATTTAAATAAGGTTTATTTAGTCCTTGTGTGGCTGGATCCCACTATCCCCAAGGTAAGAAGAGACTGATTCTGGGGACTGAAGACATCCTGCTTCAGTCTTTCATGGCTGGGAAGAGAAGCACTACCTAATGAGCCAAATTCCCACAGCTCCCTGGAAAAGAATCATTAATGGCAAGGAATGAGTGTACTGAAAATGCTTTTAACAGCTAGCTTGGGAATTGGATGTGTTTCTAACTTTTGACTACACTAGGCAGGTTCAACTTATTGTAATGTCAACTCAACATGCATTTTAGAAAATGTTTTTTGGAATATTAATATAGATATATGATATTAATACAGATAAATTGCTATAGATTATATATATTAATACAGAGATGACTGGAATATCATAAATCTCTTGGGTTTCATCAATATTTTGATGACAGTAAAATAGATAGAATAGATATATAAAGATTGTCTATTCACTCTCAGAGAGTTGAAGGACTTTGAGTGTAATTTACATGCATTGATAATCAGGTGTAAAAAAAGGCCAGGACAGAATATATGTTTATAAGTTTTGCTGATGTCAAGGAACTTATAAGCCTCCTAGTTTTGATGGAGGAGTTTATAAACTCAGCAGAAGCAGTAATAGTCATGGAAACCATACCTCCTTCAATTCAAATAGTATGCTTCCCTGTGTTTTAGTGAATATTAAATTTTGTTTCCATGTTTGTATTCAAGTCTACAGTATAGGAAGGAACTCAAACTATGGGAAACTAACATATTACTAACATTACTAACAATTACAATTATTAACATAATTTTTCTAATTTCTCAATCCAAGATGTTATTAGAAAACCTGTAAAAAAATATTTCAAATATTTGCTGACTATATATGCTGAAATTCTTGTTAGAATATCATTATTACCTAAAGTAACACAATGTTTTGAAACACAAGAAATGAGAAGACAATGTCCCGGTTATACATTTTCAAGTCTTTAAAGTTCCATCGATTTGTATACACTAATTAGAGCTGTGCATATAGCAGGGCAAAATATGAAAGCTATCTTCTGAAAAAAAAATCATTCATTAATCTATATCACTTATAATTATATATGTGGAAGGAAATTTAGCAAGTGAAAATCATGATTTTTTTACTTTGCTTTTATTCAATAGGATTAAAAAAAATCATAACGCATATCTGAATCTAAGCACTTTATACTTTCCTTACATAGATATAATATATGTACCCATGTTAGAGTTCAATACCCTCTGACCAAGTCCTTTTAGATATTGCATGCATGGAGCATGTAGTATTTTATACTGAATTTACTAATTTGAAAATATTTGACATTACAAGAGATTTTCATATAGCAGAGTGATACAGCAATACACTGAAACTGCAATACAAGTGTAATTTGCACAGCAATTACAATATACGTTTGAAACATAACACAAATACAATCCTCTTTGCCAGTTGCTATAACCCAAGAGATCTTGATCTATGAACAGATTAAACAAGCTCACCCCCAGAATGCCCTGTACTTGGGGGAAAGTAACTGTCTCACAGTGTACAAGGAACATGATGCATAATTCATGACAATTGCATGTTTCCTTACGAAACAAGCTAAGTAAGAATATATTCCTAGTTTCAGCATCTCCTCTCCAAAAATAAAATCAGGGAGACAGCTACAGGGAGATAATCGAACAAGTAACCCAGAATTAAAATGCTGTGGAACTACTGTCTTCTCTGTAACTGATAATCAGGGCTAAAACCCAAAGCAAACAAAGTGGAAACTTTCAACATTTCCATATTAGCAATGCATTAATCCCAAACAATGCAAAAACCAGGAACTGCTCACAAAAAGCATCTATGAATAATTTAGAATGGTTTAAAAAAAATCAGTCTGGGAAAGGAAGACAGGTCATGATAGAAAGAGCATTATTTGTTAATAATCCAAGTTTAATTTGTCACAGAAAGCAGAGTTCAAAATCTACCAAGATTTAAAAGAATTTAGGAGACACAACAGCTTCTGTAGAGCTGTACTAATTAATGAAGAATTACTTAGAAAATATGATAGTGAAATTTATTTTTAAATGTGTCCTAACTTATGTGAGAAAACATTACAAACTAGCTCCAGCTGCTGGTGGAGAGTCTTTATTCTGTGTATTTACAACACCTCTCACAACTCAGTACCCGAGCTTTTCGGAGCTAAAGGAAAGTTATAGTATCATGGACAGCCACTGAAGCTAAGTTTCTTCCCCCACATCTTAACCTACACTTGCGTCTTTCACTTTATTTTCAAGTATTAAGCTTCTATGCATTTTCCTCTCAATACATTTTTTCTTTTATTATTATACCATCATATTTTTATGTTTGTATATGTTTATACATATAAATTCTCACAGTAAAAATAAAAAGGCTATTGCCAAAAAATATGAAACATCATTTTTCACTGTAATGCTATATTGAAGGTGTTGACATAAAACTGTGTAAGTTACTATCTAACTTAAAAAATGTTAACTGCCTTCTGACCTTGCTGAAGTTTAAAGAGAAAAAAAAAAAGATAAGAAAACTCTGCTGAGATAACATATATTATTCAAAGATATGTAAGTTTTTATCCACAAAAATGTTTTGGAAGATAAGAAGGAAAGTATTTTTATTTAAAGTCCAGCTAATTTTGTTACAACAGAAGAAGTTTGATCCACTGAGCATTTTCTATTCAACTGAGTGACTTTTATTATCACTGCGAAAATGAGGTGACATTCAAAGTTGATATACAGCAAACATACACCAGCAGCTTTTTATTCGAATGTCAACAGTACATATTATTCCAATGATAGAGACCTTGCCTAAGGAAGGAAAATTCTAAACCTGTGAGAAGAGAATTTCTTTTACAGTGAATTAAAAATCATTTCCCCATGTTTAAGGGTTTGTGGTTTTTTTTTTTTTTTTTTTTTTTGTGGTTACTTTGACCTTTCAGATCACTTAAGTAGGTATCTTTACTGTTGATTCTACCAAGAAAAATAACTGTGTAGTTATTCTACTGTTCAGCTAATAAAAAAATAGGGCTAAGAGACCTTACAAAGTTATTCAGTCCTTTGTCTTAAACTGAAACTGGATAGATTGTGCCTGAACCACCTTGGACGTAAGTTTGTTCAACCTGTTGTTTCACTGTCAGTGACAGCAGCCTCCATAACTTCCTCAGACTGTGCTGCTGCTCGTGCACAGCAGATCCTCTCTGCAGTGTTGAGGAGATGTCCCTTCTTTCAAACGTGTTTTGCCATATAGTTTTCCCAATTAGTCATTTTCTTAAGGCACAGTATAAGCACATTAAAAACATATTTATAAGATAAGTAATGTGGAAGTTTAAATTAACAACCACAAGTGCTCAGATGGAACTGAGAAAAACACAATAATTGCTCAGAAACAAAATAGGCTGCCGGTAAAGGCTTAAAAGCCTCCTCTTTGCCCCATTTTGAATAAATGAACCTGTCTTTTTGAACCTGCAATTAAAAATCTGATAGGTTTAAAAACAAAGAAGTCTACAGCTTTTCCATAAAGTTGTTAAGATGTGCTCTTTCCTCCAAAATTGTTTCTCTTATTCCTCCTACTTTGTTTCTCTGTATTCTCTGATCGCTAATCTCATTACTCTGTTCCTCAACTTGGCGTCTTTCTCATTTTCCTGCTTGCAGCACCGTGAATCACTAGTGTCAGAGATGAGAGGGAACTGCTTTCACTGTTGCCGTGAACACTGGAGTTAGTGGCTCCTAGATGAAGTACTTAAAAGCCTCAGCCACCTCCAGTTAGACTGAACTTTTTTAATGCTGAATAGTGATTTGTGGTAATATCTAGGAATAAGAGTCAAAATAATCAGGGGGGAGAACCAGCTGGGGATACTAGTCTCTGTTCCTAAATCTGTCACAAGATTGGGTGTACGTTTTTTCTGACAGAGCACAGAAGGTTTTCTTGTTGGGCTTCTGATTTTCCTTACATGATCGGCTCCACAATATTTGAAGAAAGTATTTAAAATTAGAAAGATTGTCAAGATTTTCTAGAAAGAAAAAGAGGGAGATGTCCAAACAGTGGAATTAGGGGGCCTAAAGACT
This sequence comes from Crypturellus tataupa, assembly GCA_034781795.1. Lineage (NCBI taxonomy): Eukaryota > Metazoa > Chordata > Aves > Tinamiformes > Tinamidae > Crypturellus > Crypturellus tataupa. The sequence continues at coordinate 2,577,969 of JAWLRI010000032.1, forward strand.
AACTCTGTCTGCAGGCAAAGAAGTCCACAGCAGGATTTCAAGAATGAGCCTTGATGTAAATGTATTGCTTATATGGGATCCATTAAGTATCATTATTCATAATGTCTGTGTTTGACTTCTTGCATAGGAATTAGAGAAGCTAAAGCAATGTCTGTGTTTGACTTCTTGCATAGGAATTAGAGAAGCTAAAGCGTGCACAAAAGCAGGCCTCAACCAGTCAGAGTGCCACAGAAGTTCGCTTAAACAGGGCTGTGGAAGAAGCAGAAAGGTATAAAGTAGAGCTGAATAAACTGAAGCAAAGTCACAAGGTAAAGTGGCTTAGAAAAACAAACTTAACTTTGTAATCACTCAAAAATGCTAGAATAAGGAAGAAAACATGAACAACTTCAGAAGTTTTTGCATCTCTCACAGACAATTCCAAAGTTAACTTGTGATCAGTCACCAAACAGCTTGATTCAATATCCCTGATGTTATTACTAGAACCTATGCTGGAGGTTTAAAAGAAAAAAAAAAAACATAGAATATAGTAATAGTCTATCTGTATTTTTCCCTTTTGCTTGAATATTAGACGTGTTTAGAAACAGGGAGCAGTACATATACGTTCCTCATATACACACTGGCAAACGACGATATTAATGCTTCTCGTGTTTCCCCTGGAGTGCCAGTAAGTAGAGCTACCTTTGAGTTTTGCTTTTTGTCTGGTAGGCTTTGGCGAGGGAATAATTTGGCTCATTCTATTTCTTTTCTGGAATGTCCTGTGTGGCTACTGTTAGTCATTTTGTTACGGTGTTCCAAGTTTAATTGCTTAAAACACCACTTCCAGGAATAACAAGTTTCTTTTTTCCTCTGTGGTAGGATGCAGCTAACCAAGAACTCAAAACAATTGAAGAATTAAAAACAGAAAACAAGAAACTGCAGAAGCAAAAAGGAGAGCTAATGACAGGTTTTAAGAAGCAGTTAAAGTTGATTGATGTTTTAAAGAGACAAAAGGTAAGAACACAAATACTGTTTTACTTCAGTAGGCAACTTTAAGGGTGTCAGTTGTCAAGTAACTCTGTAACTAGAGCCTGGAGACCAAGAACAGCAGCCTCAGTTTTATTGGTGTGTGTTGCCAGTATTGTCCTTGCTAGCAAAGGCTGGATCTTCCCGAGTTGAGCCTGGAACTGATGAGGTACCAGTTTGGGATCATACATACACCATTCACCTGTTGGAAGAGAATTTTCATTCCCCTCTTTCAGGATACCTGCTTTCCTGCAACAGTTTCTGCCATTTACTGGTTATAAAAAATGGCTGCAGAGACATCTGGGCTACCACCAGTTTGAGGAGAAAAACAAAACAAAAAAAATATTGCAGTTCTCAGTCTGCTCTGTGTTATTTGATTGAATCAAAAAGTTCACTATCTCAGAGAGTGAATTTCCTATAACAGTTTGTGCCTCTTAGATAATACTGGACGACTAGAGTTTGCAGGCCTGCAGGCTCTGCAGAGACCTGGGGCCTTCACAGGAGCGTGGTCCTCTCAGATTCCCTTTTGTATTCACTGTGAGACATTCAAGTTTGAGAATGAAAAGGATGCAGCAGTCACTCATATCTACCCTATCCACAACCCAGCTTGTCATTCTGAGATCCGTGAATTCACTGAAAGGGGAGCCAAGGGATCGTAGTTCTCTATGACTGTGAGTCAGGAGTGTAACCTCAGGGAACATCACAAAACTTCACTAAATATGTTTAACAAAGAAATACTGCACCAGAACTGAAGATAGATACAGTAGAGAAAATTATTTGTCCTTTGCTATTAAAAACATTAACTACTTACAGAAAACAGTTGCTGTTAATCTTCATTCCTGTGAACAGATTGTGGTTGGAAGAACCTGAGGGCAGATGGTGCTGGCTTGGCCTTTTATACCTTCTGGTGGGAGAAGGGGCGGGTTGGCAAAGCTCACATGTGACCAATGTACATAATCACCCGAAGGGCTTCGCTTCTATTTTGGCAAGGACTTTTACCAAATCCAGCAGCAAATACCTAGTTTGGGCCCTTTGTATGATACCGTGTGCTAGATTGCGGGGTGTGCAGGAGGTGGGGGTAGCCTGAAGGGCAGGACAAATTGCCGCATGAGGAACGGAGAAGGGATCTCGAGAAGTGCAGCAGTAGGATGACCCGCAGCTGCAGTTGCTGGTGTTCAAAATGGTCTCTCTCAGCCCATTCTCTGCTTGCCTTGAAAGTGAGAATTTCATAGAAAATATTAGTTTTAAGAAAGGATTGAGGGAAGTCACTGTGAGTTTGACAGAGCTGGAGGGTATTGTATTACATGTGGGAGGTGGATCCCCTTTTTTCTGTTATAAGCTGAAATATATATGTTAAAACAGATCCTTTTATACCCCAGCTAGTTCCTGTGCTTCAAAACATAAAAAAAATCATATTCTAAACTTAAGTAAAAACTACGTTTTCCTTGCCCCTTTAAATGAGCACAGGTAAAAAGTTTATGTCTTGTTCTCAGTGAGAGGACAGGGAAGAGTAGAGCAGGTGAGACATTTGCTCCCCTCATTCAGAGTACAGGGAGATTTGGGGTTTCTGGCTGCTGCTACTTCTTGAGGGGTAGTTTGTTTTGCTGGGGCCATTTAATGCTCTTTGTTTTATGCTGCTTATGTTCATTTATAACTGCAGGACATTCTTTTGCTAAGTACATGCACTACATGCATGAGAAGCAGTAGCTAAGTAGGAACCTTTGTGACATATTTGCTTTGTAAGAGCTCTAAGGTTGAGAGGACTGTTGATCAGCCTGAAAGTGTACAAATTATTTTCTTAAGGTGCCACAAGGAATGTCACATTCTTCAGTGATTTCCAGGCTCTGTTGAAAGTATCGTATCTGTAAGGTCATGCAAGAAACTAAGGAAAAGTTACAGTTCCTGGATTCTTAGAGCGGAAGTTGTGATATTTAGCACAAAACATGTGTTTCCTCATCCTCTCCACCTTCTCCATTTTTTAATTTTGTTTTCTAGCTTACCTTAATGCTACAAAATAGGATCGTTGCAGGAAACTATGAATAGTTGTGGCAGCTTGGAACAGCCAACTGCCCAACAATACACAAATATGAAAAAGCAGAACGATAGAGCAAATCCAGTATTTTATTCCAGCTACATAGGAGTTTATATTAGTCATTCATGCTGTTTTGTTCTCTACTTCAGGCTAATTTAATTTCTTTTCCTTTCTTTAAGATGCATATTGAAGCTGCTAAGATGCTTTCTTTCACTGAAGAGGAATTCATGAAAGCGCTGGACTGGGGAAATTCTTGATTCAATAAAAAAGCAGCTTGAAACACAAGCCCGACAGCATCTTACTTTGGCGCTATAGACATGTACCCATTGCTCATTACAGCTATGTGTTCCCATTACATTCATAGTGTTGAATTTGCTTGTGTTGAAATTGTTTAATTTGTTAAAAAAAAAAAAAAATTAGATAAATGGTTTGCAACATCCCATGGAGTCTAAATCTCTTTGGCACGAGTGCTGAATTTGTCCAGTCTGTAGTGAGCAGACTGCACAAAACATGCAGGGAATATTCCACCGAGTAAGTGGTTACCAGCTTGCTCTGTCTCAACATTTAAAAATTGCCTCAGATAAGGTGATATTTGGGCTAAAGAGAAGGCTGTGTTTCATTTCAAAAAACTTCTCATTGCAACAGCAAGAAAGAAACCTATGATCATTTGAGAAGAAAATGTCATATCCTTTTAAAAATAAAAGCTTTAAAGGTATTTGGTATTGTCTGTTCTGTGCAACAGAATTCCCTGCATCAGCTAACCAGGTTGTCTGCCTAGTTCAAGCCTCAACATCTCTTTAATAGAAATGTTGATAACTTTAGCAATCACACCTTATACCCTGTCTGGCAAAAACAAATCTTTCCCCAGCCATGACATATTACCTAGGGATGGAGTCTGAAGTGACAGCTCTATTTTCACAGGTGACTCTTAAAGACATTATAATGGTGTTGTCATAATCAAGAACTAGATAAAAGTTTGAGTGTAGGTGAGATGAACAGATCACGGGTACATTAATGAAGAAAACCTGTAAAAGTCTGGGCTGGAATGCATGAATCTCTTGTAATTCCACAGCTATTTCAATGTTTTCTTCCCTTGGAGTAGTTTATAAGGAACAAGACACCTAAGTGACAGGTTTTTCACTAAAAGACAGGAATAAACAATGATTCCGACCTCAGAAAGCAACTGTTTACGCTGAAACCCTGCTGGAAACTAAGGACATGACTAGCAGTGACACAATCAACTCAACTCGGACCTGCCCTTCAAGCTGAGAAATCTACATTTTAGTACATTAATATTTTAATAGTGTAATGTTCAACCTCCAACTTGAAAATAAAAATAGCATTTTAAGATAATCACATAGTCCACACTGACATCTGAATTTATACTAGCTTAGGTATCTGTAAAGTTGCTGGAGAAAATAGTTTTTAACAGTGTTGTGGTACTACCTCATGGTCTTAGGTAAAGTAATAGAGAAATCCATAAATAAAGAGTTTATTGATGAGGGAAAAAAGAACAATATACACTTAAATAAAACTAGCTGCTCTTCAGTTTAGAACTCTGGTCTTAAAATGGAGACCCTTTTTATAACATTAAGGAGGAACTCCTAACTCAACAGCAAACAGTTTCCTTAGAAACCAGATGACATCTAGTGGTGGAGCAGAGGATGAGATGGGGAAATGTCAGTGCTCTGCTGAAGACATGTTGCCACTTCTCTTCTGATAGGCCAGCCTGAATTCCTCTCCAAGCATGTTAACGTCATCTTCATCTTTTAGAATTCCCTGCAATAATGTAAACACACACATGGGAAGATTAAACAAAATACAGAGATTATTACTGGATCTTTGTCGTTTGCTATGAAAGTGAATGCAGTAGTTTGTATCCATGGTACCTCCTTTGCTTTTAAAAACAAACTCCATGACTACCCAAGTGTCAAGACAAATGACAGCCCTGAAAACTTCCATCAAAAACTCAGCTTCCATCCACGCACCCAAAGCTCTGGCAACAGGGACACTCTTGAGCTCATCGCATGCGAGTCCCCGGTGCTGAAATACAGCTCTGACACAGGCCCCATACAGCAAGAGGCCTTTTTGTTCTCCGCTTCCCAAATCAAAAGAACAAAAGTGAGCACAGGAAGGCTGGCACAGCAAGGCCATCCGCTGATTCCTACTGCAACCTTAAGCTTTCCAAGGGAAAAGTGATCTGCAAAGCAAACGTTTAAGGTAATGTAATTGACTTACTCTAGGAAGATAACCTAGTAACTTAGATGCGTGCTCTTTCAGGAGTTTCTGTCTCTCTTCTTCAACAATTAAACGAATGTTTTCTTGTCTTCTCTCCTCTAACTGCCTTTCTTCAAATTCACGTTCCTGCAAGGAACAAGTTTTCATTACTGTTCAATTTCTGTTCCATGAGCATTCATTTCCACCACTATCTGCAGTAGTATGAGTAGAAATCTTTGTCAGTGGAGTAAGTTTCCTCTCCTGATGTGCAGTGTCTACAAGTAATTAACTCTCAGGCACAGCAGATTTTATAAAAAAAATCCTGCATGTCACAAACAAAGCACTGTTTAAACAAGCTATGTAACTAGAAAAATAAACAAGAGAAAAGACTGAAAAGCAAAACATGAAGTCTGTCTATTATGTAAATGTTTAATCTCTTACTAGAACCTGTTCTAAAGGATCAGCAAGATCTGATTCCAAGTCAATTGTTTCTACTCTAATATTCTAACCCAGGAGAAGGAAAAACAGGCACGTATTCTCATGATGATGACTCGAAACTGTAGTTCACATTACATGTATCATTTATACCCCAAAAAACAAGTTTGCCAATTGCAAAATAGAATGTCGTGACTATCTCTACATATAAGCATTTTGTTTCTCAGATGCTAATCCAAGAGATTTAATTTAGCAACTGAAATCAAGGCTGGGTTTTCCCCCTTCTCACATATTATCAGTGCTGCCTCATCAGTGACCGAGCTGTGTAACAGCTGTGGTGCTGCTCGTGCACCTCTTCAGGAGGTGTTTGCAGAGCAGATCATGTATACAGGGATGTACAGGGCCTACTGACTCTTGAGCGGAACAAGGTTGGCTCTAAAAAGGCTTCTTGTCAGTAAAGCAAATCAAAGCTTTGCCCCCTGCTCTGCACGTTCTCTGCAACTGCCCTGTCACCCTTTCCTAACAAACAATCCCTTCGTAATAGTTCCTTAGCACAGGAAAAGTATTGTTGTATTGGAACAGCACAGCTCAGACGGGAGGCTACAGCAAGAAAAAATTTCTCTTACTTTGTCTGCCAAAAATTGCTTGTGACGGTCTTCAATAAGTTTTTCCACGGCCCTTCTGTGTTCAAGCTGTTTCATTCTTCGTTTCTGAGCGTTCATCTGTTCGATACGATCATCCTCTGCAAATTTGGCCAACATCTCTTGTCTGAAGGCTTCCTCCTCTTCTTGCATAGCTTGTTGCACTATCTTCTTTAAAGCCAATTGCTCTTCATATGTTTGCCTTAAGTCTATACGTTGCCTTATTCTCTTTTCAATTTCTTCCTATAAAGGAAATTATTTTTTTCCTGAAGTTTTTCTGTAAACAGTATTTTATTGACAGTCTATCAGACAGTCTATCTGAATGCTGTGGCATAAATTTACTGTAGTCATTATCTTCTAGCATAAATAAGTGCAAACACTCCACATTTGACAGTGAAGTCTGAATTATTAACCGGTTTGGTCAATGACAAGTCTCTCAAGACTGTCAAAATTAAGTCCAGAACAAAAGGAGAAATACTATTTTTATAACTATGAAGTGAAACAAGGCAGTCCTCTTGACCAGCGCTCTAAAAATACCAGTGTTAATATCCTTGCATCTGTGTAAGATTTTCTTTGTCACTCATGTCAAGATAAGTGGAGGGCATCATGTGGAAAAAACAGCAACGGACAATTGATTAACCTACTTAGCTTGAACCTGAGCTTTAAAATTACAAGCATTCGCCTTGGTGAGATGAGTAAATTAATAAATGGAACCACAGGGGCTCCTTTCACCTTCCCATCTTTTCCTGGATCGAAATAAAACTATAAATACACATTGGGGACTGAAGAGGAAACTCATCAAAGGAGGGAGTTTTCCCTTCTAAACAAAGTTAGTTTGGGAACTGCTTCTCTCGCTAAGAATGTTTAAGAAATAAAGGTTGTGGGAAACCTCCTTTTACCAGAGCAGGAAGTGAAACAAATCAAATTAACTTAAAGCATCTAAAACTTCTGTAGCATTAGGTTTTCTGCTTTGAGATATCTTACAGATCACAGAGGGGTCCAAGCCCCTCAAAACCATCCCAAAGCCAACAAAGCAAAATCTGAAATGCAAAAATGACACTTAGACACGGGCAACCCTACCAGCATTACTAAAGAAAAGGTTTTGGAAAGGGTCATTACTTATCTCTTGAAGGGCAAGGTGTAGATGGAAAAGCATCAGGGAGCTAGAATTGCTCTATAAATTAGGTATTTTACTACATACACACTACTGTATATTTTTCCCATCTAGACCAGCTTCATTGACCTGTATCTTATGCAGGAATTATTGCAAGGTTGCATGATTTGTCTTTCCAATTCAAGTTTTACCTTAACAGTTGATACACAAGTACGTAAAACATGCACTTTACATAGAAAAATCCTGGTTTCTAACAAATTGTCTTTACTTTTGAAATAGTCATAGATATATCCAACAGGAAAAGTCCGGGAAAAGTGAAGTAACCCTGTCTCCTTTCTTTGTTTCCTGTGTACCACTCCAGCTCCCTGGCAGCACTTACCATCTCCTTCTTCCTGTCCATCTCAGCTTGTTCTTCCTGATGCAGCTCTTGTCGTACTTGCTCCAGTTCTTCACGCTTCTGCTGTTCTCTTTCCAGATTCTGGGCAATCTATTACAAGAAGGAGAAAGGATCTCTTTATGAAATATAGGAATATTCAATATTTGTTCCATAAACTTCATCTTTCAATACCATGCTTTGAAGTCTTTGTTTTCTCTCCTCATTTTCCCGAACTTTAGCCATTCGATCTTCTTCTCGTTGCCGCTGCATGTTGGCAAACTCCATGATTTTCCTATTTTCTTCTTCCATCTCTTCCCGTTTCCTCCTTCTCCAAAGAGCTTGTTCTTTTTTAAATTCTTCAATATATGCCTGTGTTGCTCTCATTTTTTCCAGCTTAAGCTGCTTTTCCCTATATAAGCACAGGAAAAAAGGGCAGAAATATTTAAACAGTTACTAAACATGTGCCGGTGTTAAAACAGGCCATGACAGTATATTCAAAGCGTAAGATTCAAACGCCCATCGCCCCCTTAGGTGGAAAGTACTGATTAATGTGCTGCTCCTAAAAGAAATGCTCAACATGTTCAGCACGACTCAGGAAGACAGACTCCATTCACTGGCAGTCACTGTCACTGTGTTTCATATGCGCTCCATCAAAACAGGAAGAGGAGGAGGAAGGCAGGCAAGTGGCTTAAAAAAGACTTCTTTTTTTCATCGGCAGCTGTGTGCAATTTAGAACACTTAACTTCTTTTTTTTTTTTTTTTTTTAAATTTACCCTCAATTCTCCATCCCCACCAACACAAATCTCCTTTCCTGCCCATGTCCAAAGATAAGCCTAAGGTCAGATGAGAGAGCGGCAGGAATATAAGGCCAGATGGAAACACGAGACACCGGAGTTGCCAGCAGCCCAACTCTGAAGAGGGCACTACTTGAAAGAGGCTACATCACAAATTGAAGGAAAATGAACACAAGACTGTCTGGAATGACAAGAATATTCTGGCTCTAAACGGCAAAATTCATGTGGCTAAGAAACTTTCCTGAATGGAAATGAAGTGCTAAAATGGGCCTTTTTCTATAAAATAATTTACTTTTTTAATACAGAAGCTTTTGCTGTAAATTAATAAATAATAAAAATCCAAAGTAACTAACATTTGGTCTTCCTCATAGATCTTCCTTACTATTTCATCAATCATGAGTTTCTCTTTTAGAAACTCTTCATAAGCATCCTGCTTCTTCCTCTCTTGCTCCTCGAGCTGCTTTTCCAGTTCTTGTTGATACATCATCTTCTCTTTGGTTCGCCTCAGCTCTGCAGAACTTTCTTCTTTTGCTGCCCTTTCATACTCTTCCCTCATTTTCTGGGCTATTTCAGCCTCACGATTCTTTAGAGAAAAAAAAAAAAAAAAAAAAAAGACTTTTTACTCTGACTAGTATAACTTGTAATGAAAAACTACAGTATAGAAAAGGAGTTACACTGCACTGCCAACAGATTGAATGTTTTCTACCCTAAGTCATCTACAATTATAACGCCTCAGAAGACTGTTCTGCAAATAAATATCTTCAAGGAAGCCTAGGATATGTAGAACTCAAACTAACAGCACCTAAAGGAAACTACATGTTATGCAGGAAACTACAAGAGGGAGCGCATCCATCATTTAACTAGCTCACAGCAACGTCCAGACCAAGATGTGGTTTAACTCTGTGCTCCATCTGCAGCGCTTTCTTTATAGCAACCTTTCAGAGTTGAGCTGAGTACAAAAGAGTAGTTTAATCAGAACCTGCTGCCTGCTCATCAGTGTGTATTCCACAAACAAAAGCTCCAGATTCTTTTCTAGAGCTCCTCAGACAAATATTCAGGGTGGCAACAGCACTTCCAACCACCTGCCGTGGAGGCACTGGCTGCACAAGGGCGGCAGCACCGCAGTGCCCCACACCTCCCCTCTGAGCAGCAAGTCCCTCCGTGCAGCTGCTTTCACTGCACCAACAGAAGGCGTCTTTTTCTCAAGGCAGCTAATCAGCCCTTTGTAATAACAACAGATTTGTAAAAAAATATTGAATTCTAAATCTAAAGATACTTTAGATAAAAAGGCCATTGGCTCCAAAGGAGAATTCCTCAGCACAATCCACACAAAGATTTCCAGCACTCTGGAGCTTGCACAGGACAAAATGGGAATGAAACCAATTACCATTTTCTCATATTGGATAGCTTCTTTTTCAGCAATCTGTGCAGCTCTTTCTTTATTCATATAGGCAGATTTTAGTCTTTTTTCTAACTCTCGAAGTTCAAGACTAGGAAAAAAAAAAAAACAGAAAGAACAATCGTATCCTATTGAAACAGGAAGAGAGAGAGGCAGGTACCTGCAAAAAAAAAAAAAAAAAAAAAAAAAAAATCAGATCCATCCCTGAAAGCCTATTGAGAAATCAAATCTCCATATGGGTGACTTGATGTGATAAAGTCGACAAACATAAAGAAGGCAACAGCCCCAGAACAACTCAAAACTCGACTAGAGATTTTAACTGATTTGTAGCAATATTACAGCAAAAATTATATGTATCTGCAAGCGACAAACGTGCTACACACTTCACAACTGCAGCTCATTTCTGTGGAATCCATGACAAGACATTAGCAATAGCAGTATCGACAGCTTAGTACGAATTAAACTTGGGTGTTGTGCAAATAAACGAAAAAACACGCGATCGGGAAACACGCGATGAGTGACAGGAGACCGAATTGCTTTAAAGAGCTTCACAAAGCAGCGGCTTGCCTGGGGATCACCACAGCGCAGCGGCGCTCCCGGGGCAGTACCTGTTCTCTCTCACTTGCTGCCTCATCCTCTCGTCCTTCTGCTGCTCGCGGTCCAGGCGGGCCAGCTCCGCCGCCAGCCGCTCCTCCTGCTCCAGCTCCCGCGCGCGCTGCCGCCTGCTCTGCTCCTCCTGGGCGCAGCCCGCGGGCCCATGGCAGCGCGGCCGGGGCCGGGTGTCCCCGCGCTCCCCCTCGGAGGACGGTGGATCCGGGGGGTTGTTTCCCCCTTAACCCCCTTTTCCCCTCGGTTTCCTCCGGCATCGGGGCGTGTGGTTGTAGTGTCGGCGAGGGTCCAGACGCGCGGGAGCCTCCC
>JAWLRI010000032.1:2593879-2607777 GCA_034781795.1 Crypturellus tataupa
GGAGGCGCCTCCGCGGCCGCGGGCAGGACAGGCTCGGCCTTTCACACAGCCCGTCGGCACGGCCGGGGGCTCCGCGGCTCCGAGAACGGCTCCGGCAGCCAACTCGTGCTCGCTGCAAGGGCAGTGAGCAACCAAGTACAGTTTGTGCGCAAAACCCAGTCTGCGTTCCTTGTACAATAAGCAGAATGTTCGTACTTTTGAAATAAACAATTATATTGAAACTATATTTCTACAATTTAGAAACCAAACCTAATTTGCTACAGCTGGACACCACCTGCAGAGCACTCTTTAAGTACTCTGAACATTACATACTTATCTTTTAAATATTGATAATGCCATTTTTCATTTATGTGACATGAAGTCCCACAGGGAATAATTATGCTAATAAACCTTAATGATTCTTGCAAATAAATGATCAAACAAAATTGCTACTGTTGATTTATATTAATGGATGCCTTTAGGAGGAGATTTGTCAGGATGTGCTGCTTCTTGAATCCCAATTCATCTTATTTAGCAGAAGAAAGTACATAGTTTGTAAAATAGATTAAATGTTTAAAATATAACGTGTTCATGGAAATGTTTAAAATATAACGTGTTCCTGGAATTTCTGCAGTTCATAACGTTAAAGTGTTATCTTGCTTTACGGCAAATCTGCATTAAATGGCCCTGCATAAAGCTCTCTGTAGCCCTTTCTTTTCCTTCTCCTGTCCTTGGTGGCTAAGTTGTCCTCCTTTTGAAGATCTTTACCTTAACCTGTCTGTTGCCCATGTAAGAATCTGTGATCATTTTGTGGTCCTAGTGGATGAATACTACTTGTTAAACAATTTTGCTTTCCCAGCAATTAGTCTAGAAACATTCTCGGTGCTTTTACAAGGTCACATCCTCTCAAGTTTGGTGACCTGGGGAATTTTACAGGGTAGGTGAAGATAAACTTGGTCAGTTCTTTTTCTGCTACTTTCTGATACACTGAGTATTCCCACCGCTCACCCATCTGTGCTTTTGAAATTTTAACTAAGTTGAAATTCATGTCATTTGGCAAAGGAAAGGTCCTTGTCATAAATTCAGAATTATATATGTTAGAAATATTTAAAGATATAAGAATAAAACCCACCAATATATTAAAAAAATACCAAACCACACATTTTTGGTCATCTCTAGCTACATCCTAGTGGCATTTCTTGCAAACCGTTTTCTGTAAGTTTTCTGTATTTTCTTCCTAGTTATTAACCTTCTTTATGTAAAGATACATACAGCCATGAAATAACTTATACCAAAGCTTTTTTGTAGAGATCTTTCAAGTAATATTTTTGTTGAGTGATATTTTTTAAATTAGTCAAGTTTTAATCTCAGTAAAAGTGAAAGAATCACAAAGAACACACTTAACATACTTTAACATACTTGTTAAAATGCAATTGCTTCATTTATGGTCTCTTTCATAAGCCCAGAGTGTCTTCTAACCTGCTGTCGGTAATCCACAGCGCTGTTTAATGACTACCGTGTAAGTATTTCTGCCCATCATTATTTTTGTGTATTACATCTGCTTGTGAAACAGGTTAAATCAGCCACAGGTCAGTGCTGTGGCCTTTTTCTTTTTTTGTCACTTGGGGCATGCATTTTGCTGTGGGAGCAAAAGCCACACTGTGCAAGCACTGATTTGCAAAAGGATAAGAGGTAAAATGAGCTTCTGCACCCATTTGCATCAGATTGTCTTGGGACATGATCTCAGTCCAGAGAAGGCAACTTCCTTCGATACAAACCAGAATATTAAACTGCATTTAACAGAATATTTGCAAATACTGCGCTCACGACAGCAGCGGTGCATGATGACCGATACCACAGTGCATTAAAAAAAGCAAACCAACAAAAACGCTGCGCCAGTCCCCTCCCCCCCCAAGAAAAACAAACAAACAAAACCCCCTTTTTTTCTAACAATAACGTACGACGCCTTTATAGGCACTTTGCATTCACAGATCTCAAAGCAGAGGGCGGCATTAATTATAGCTGTCTGAATTCAGCACTGCTTACGTCTGCCTGAGGATAACAAAAGGCAATAGATTAAAAATACATCCACATGGTTCATTTTTAAAAGAAGAGTTTTGAAGCTCAGGCTTAGATCACGCTAAAATGCCTTCTAAACCTTGGCTCATCTTAATTGTTTGCTGTTGTCTGTCATCTTCCTTTAACCTTAAAATATCCAAAATACCTTGTACTTTGATACCCTGGACAACTTCAAAGAAATGACTCAAGGTTTCTATAACTTAAGTTTCACATTCATGAATCCATCAAGACTACTGAATATTTATCAGATTTTGGGGGGTTTCTTTTTCAGCTGAAACATTTGCATGTAAATAAATATTAATAAAAGAAAGAGTTGAAAACAGTCTTCTAGAATTCCCTTTCTCTTGCCTTACCTCTTTTAACTTTCGTACCATCACTATAGCCATTGTCCACAAAATCTTCCCAGCAGACAGAGCATATGTTACTGCTGTAACAACCAAGCAGCAGTTTGGGAACAATTATGTCATGTGATTACACGAGTTTACAACATGCATATTGTTATTATACTTGTTGCTTTTTATTACTATTAAAAAAACCCTATAATTTATCATTTGCTAAGTCTTTGATTAAAAGTGGCATTGGATTTGCCATTCATTACTTTATTGAGGGCATCTCATTCAATTTCTTTTACTTTTCCATGAAGACATTCTTACAGAAAATAAGAATTTTGGCACCTTTTGGTGCTAACACCAACAGGAAGGAATTCATGGTGCCAGCATCACCCTCCTTGGTGCTGACAGAGACCCAAGATGTTTCTCTGCAGTAGCAGGGAAAAAGTTGGGGGTGCCTGGGAATGTGATGCCTCACATTTGTAAATGCATCTACTGCACACCGGGTTTCAAGGACAGGCTTTCCATACATACGCTTTTTTTCTTTTTTCTTTTTTTTTTTTAATTTTTATTATTATTATTTTTGAGGGGATATTGCTGCCAACATGGTGAGCCAGGGTTGCTCAGGTTAGAGGACAGGGCAGCAATGACTGAAAATGCCCCCCCTCGGGGTACAGGATGCAGCAGCCTGTACGCAGCAGAAATTCCCACCCCTCGTGGCAGGTTTGCTGGTCATTACACTGGGTCCTCTAACGTAAGCTGCAGCTGCCAAACTGCAGTACAAGAACATTAAACAATTTCTCATACTGTTGTTTGATGCCAGCTATTGCAGTTGTTGTAGCAAAATCTCCACTGCAAAAGGCTGTCTCAGCTCCCAGGTGGGCACTGTGGAACAGTCCGGTAGCCTCTGGACTATCACACCACATCCATATCGGTGGCGAGTGCTTAATTCTGAGGGCTTCTCTTTATACATTTACTAGAGCTAATCTGTATCATTCTAAACTAACAGCAATTTTGTGTCTTGAGGAAAAAGTGTCTTCTCATTCTAAATCCTCTTTAATGACCATGCCTACCCCATTCCACTGAGATTGTTCCGAGGGAAGCAACTCTAATCTATTTAGCTTCAAGGAGTGCTTCTCTCTGACATGTGCTCTCCTAATAGACCATTTATCAGGATGAAGGGCGCTCCCCAGAGACTGCAGACAGCAGGACAGGCCTAGCCTGAGTGACAGTCTGTCCAGGAGAGATTGACTTTAATGAAGCACAGAATAAACAGGAAGATTAAGAGTGCAAAAAATCAGTGACAAGTTTTGAGTTCACTTGAGCAGCTTACTGTGCTGCACAGATCTGTTGTTGAGGTATAAATGCAATGCATCTATTTGGCTGCTAATGACCTCCTACAACACACGGAAATCCTGCAAACATTGCAGGAGAAATCTTTCTCTCAGAGTCCCACCTGTGAAATGCCACCCAGTCATCACTATGTACTTACTTTAATGCCAGGAACATCCACACGGAATTGCAGGCTGGAATGGACCTCTGGAGGCCACCCGGTTTGACCCCCTCCTCAAAGCAGGGCCAGCTTCCAGCATGCATTTCATTCATTTCAAACTTCATATTTAAGTAATTCCTGTTCAGATGGCAATCTTCTGTCACGTGTGAAGCAGACTATTTATATTCACTCTGGAATTTCTATCTCTGCAGCAAAGACCTGGTGGCAGTAGGGATACATTGGTGGGATCTGCCTTATCAAAGTTCAGACCTCTGGTTTGCAACATCTCTAGCAGAATGTGTCTGAAGTTCTGCCACTGCCAATACTATGACTGGTTGTAAGTGTCTGCTGCAGGTGAGATGCTGTGAGCATTTCTCTTCACTGACTATTAAGGGAAAAGGATCAACTTAGATGCAAGTATCTTTGGATAGATGACTTCCCACTTATATCTGAGGTGTAAGTCAGTATTATTCATTATTTTAACAATTGTGACTCTTTTACCCTAAAGAGCGCTCCATCATTCCCACTTTACTTCTTTTCCTGGATTCTGATAAATATCAAATGGTGTTTCCTGCACAGAACATCAAATTGTTAAATTGAGGCTGAGACTGAGGCTATGAAAGACAGTGACCATTCAGCATCAGAAATTGAACAACCCAGATACCATTTATGCATCTACTACCAAAAAATAAGACTTCTAATAAACTTCTTCTCTCTCAATGACCTCTTGAATTAAAATATACACTTTTGGACAAGCCAAGAAATCAAACATACCTCTTGGTGCAGATGTAAGTATTTATGAGAACACACAACTCTGGTGGGAAAGGTGATTCCCAGGGAAGTCAGTGGGAGTTTTAGCTGCAGTTCCTAGAACAACAGAACTAAATCAGTGTTAACTACTTTGAAACTGTTGTGTCAGACAAATATTTTACCAAATATTTTACCAAAACAAAACTGAACAGAAATTTCCAAATAAAACAACTACAGCAAGGACTCTTGATGCAAAATTGCAGGATCACCTGAAGCTTTTCACATAAAATGGCTAGGTACAATTAACTTTATAGATGATATTCTGTCTTTTTTTCCTCCCTTGAAAACTTGCGCTTTGCCTAAAGTTGGATGTTAAGCAAATAACACTTAACAGTGTGATCTTGGCTGTTTCAGGGTCCACATCTGCCTGTAGTGAATTATACATTGTCAACAGATGATGGCGCCAGAATTCAATCTGAAATCAACTATCCAATTTATTCATAACTGACCTTTCTTTGAACAAGTACATGCAAAAAAATCTACCAGAATTTAGCCACTAAAATTTAAACTGTATATTAAAAAAGACATAAATTAACTAAAGCTTTGGATATGTCTTTTAAAATATCCATCATCTTCCTCACCTCTTCTTCCATGTCTCAGGCCTCAACCCTTAACCACGGAACAAAAGATTTGCCTTTTGAAGTGTACGCAACAAAATGAGACATTTTCAAAAAGAGATGCATTTTTGATGGATGCTATGGATACATGTTCATGTTACCAGAGTCTTCATGCTTCCAGCCATTGCTGATCTCGTGCTACGTCCAGACGTGAGGATTCCCTCAACAAATGCTAACGGCAGGATCAGATGCACCATCGAGCATCTCATGCAGCTCAAGCAGGTATCAACAGCAGGCTAAGCTGTACTTCCAAACTGATACATGACCAGGCTGTTGGAAGTCAGAAAGGTGCTTTTTAAAAACTGCTCCCCACCAATAATACACTGATAAGCTTCTTATTTCATCTTTGTCCAGTTCTTTTGTTTAAATATCGTCAGTTTTGACTAGCACTTAAAATTGTCTGTTATGTCAACATGGAAAACTAATTTATCAGGAAGCCTGCTTTCATGGCTTCTCAATAAAACATTGTGTACAAGCTTAAAATAATAACAGCAGTAAATATAACTTAAAATTTGGTAACCCATAAGCAATAGTACTTCTAATGCAGATTATAGCCTAAACGAAAAGAGAAGGTGTTAAATCATCAGAAAGTACAAAAAATGAACCCTTACGTGGTTAAACCTCTATAAGGACTAAACAAGAGCAAGTTTTTAATGGAAACTATGTTGCTTAATCTACAAAGAATGCTTTTCATTTACCATATGTTAGCAGAACTATCATTAAAACTGTAATTTATTATTGGAAAGAGCTTCAAAATATTATGCTGAGGCACCAGAATCATGTCCTGGAACCAATGGTTGGGTCAGCATTTTGTTCACGGTAATAAGTTCTGATATGCCTCAAGCAAGACAAAGAGGTCCATTAATTTTGAAAGGCCAAACCCCTCCAACACTGTACTTGCTAAAAGTGTAATTAGTAGGTTGAATTCTACAGTCCAGGATAATGCTGGTTGTTAGATAATTTTCAACAGACATTGTCTTGTTAGAATGCACTAATATTTTCACAATGTATTTAAAAAACAAACAAACAAATCAAAAATCAGAAACATCCTCACTCCCCAAATCTTTTTGACATCTAACACGTTCGTGCTGCTATTGTCAAAATGTGTGCATTGAAATTTGAAGCCTAAAACCAGATCTTCTATGTCTAGAAATCATTGTAAATCCCATTTATTACTTCCAAGCTCATTTACTGATAGGACTATCGTTTTTTGACAGACAGTAATGAAGGTATTAGTAACTGTTTTACACTGCTCTGGACATGTTATGTACCTTTCTTTATTAAAGAGCATTTTGACACATTTTACAAGACAATGTATTTTTTATGCTCGATGCACAAGATCTTTGTACTAGCCTGATTTTTTACTTCCTGTTAAAAGATAACAAAGATTTTTATTATTAAATACTGTACATTCTCTTCCTCTTGCTTTTAAGTTATGACACAAAAAGACTCCCTAAGGAAAAAAATCCTAATTAAATATCCAAATATGAGAGGTCTGTGGATTCTCTCACGATTCAAAACAAACCTGGACTCAAAACATACTTCCATTCTTTACACAAAGTATGTTGCAGGAATTTTTGGTAACACATATTATCAGTACCCCTCAACAAGAAATCTTTTTCTCTATCTGATTGCAATTTATCTATGTGGATTTTGAATGTTAATCTCTGCTTACAGGTTGAAAATGCCTCACAAATTAAAATATTAAAAATATTAAAATATTAATATTTTAAAAATATTAAAATAAAATGGATATTAAGGAACTGATTTGCTTCTATATCTGCTAAAAGTACTATATGGTTTCTGTTTCACCTCACTATCATTAAGAGTGAATTTTATAAAGATGCTCATCCTGCTTAATTTTGCTTTATACCCATTAATATCCTTCTTTTCTCCAGCCTCTCAGTGCATTTTTCTTCTCTTAAACAGGTATAGAAAGTATCAATATAAACCTGGGTTGAGCTTTTACATGCAGCTCTTGTGAAAGTAAACCCTGACAAGAAGGGATGGAGCTAAAAGACTCAAGCTGCACAGTTAAAATAGTAAGAGATTATCTCTTCCCGAGGTACATAAAATTCTAGATAAGAAAAAAAAAAAAAAAGGTAGATCCTAGGTAGATAAAAACACAGGCCAGGACAGACTATATTTGATTTTGTTCAAACAGAATCTTTTACATCTTATCTCTGCACTACCCTTTTCCCACCACAAAACCACTAGAGCAGCTACTGGAGCCTTGTGTAACACCAATTCCTGCCAACGGCTCCCAGGACCAAAACTCCACACAGGTATGACGTTATTTACCACTTTATCCCCAAAGCCACCCCTGACTGCTGAGAAAACAGCCTGCTGCCTCATCTAGAGCCTGTAAGGGCAGCCAGGAGACGCAGCCGTCGCGGCAGCAGCCTCTCCTGTCGCCAAGTAGGCGACACTGCTAGTGCTGGAGGAGTTGTTTGTAGGGAGGAAGATAACACTGATTTGTGGGGATTAAGTTATCCTTTTGCTCCCTGCTTACTGAGGAAGGGAATTAAAATACATACAAGCCTGATTTCCTACAAAAATTTAATTTGACCAGCAATGCAGCATGCATCTTCTGCAGATTAGATTCTTGATGACATCCCAGCTAATCTCATACTGTCAATTTGTGAGTTGCATGTACCCGGTGATCCCTGCTGGCAGCACAGGGCCGCGAGACGCACCAGCTCGGCCTCAGACAGCCCAGCGGGGTATTGCCGGGAGCGCAGCCGTGGAAGCAGGAAGCCCACGGGCGGCTCCAACAGCCTCGTCCTCGGGCTCTGGGCCTGGACAGGCACCTGGTGCCGGCTCTACCAGCCGCTGCGCACAGGCACCTCGCTCAGCTGCCCGGGCCGGGCTGCCCCTCGGGCTGCCGCTGTACCAGGGGGCAGGACCGATTCAACAGCAATCCCAATCCCACGTGAGGTTCAGCAGCACCTCCCGTTCCTGCCAGGCTTTTACAGGAGGCAGCTCTTGGAAATGAATGAGCCTTGAAGCAGTATCATGCAGTCCCATACAAAACATGGCTAATTCCTCCCAGAAAACATCAGTAAAGCCATGATTCCAGCTACTATAAGAATGTGAGGAAGGGGTGATTCTGTGTCTGGTAGTAAAGCACCTAAAGTATAAATGGAATGAGTTTCTTCACTTCCTGAACACTGGTCACTTCTGTGGGGAGGGTGAAGATGAACACACAAGGACAAGCTTCAAGAGGCCCTACCTTATTGGCCACATAACACTAATTTCTTCTGTTTTAAAGGAAGGCATGAAGATTATAGTATGGCATTTTCTTTGCTTTAGTATGGCATTTTGTTTTCTTGATTATTATTATTATTTTTTACACAGTTTCATATTCAGGTCTGCAATCGCATGTTTTGTTCTTCTGGGATAAATGTGTGTACATGTATCTGTGTGTTTCAGCAATTTATATAAAAGTTAATCCAGGGGTGTGATGAGAAATGCACATTCCATTTAAATGAGCAGCGGGAATAACAAAGAAAACAGATGAGTCCCATTACAGGTGTCTGTGAGGAAGGGAATATGGATGTGAAGCTCCAGTTCGAGAATTTTAACAGCTGTCAACATGAAAATACCCAAATGGGAATTAGAAGAATACAAGTCTTGCAGGTTACTGATGTTTGGCCTCAGCATCCACAGCGGGTTTAAACTCAGCCAGTGTGGTATGGATAATTCTGTGTTCTGGTGAACGTAGTCTTCATCATACAAAATGAGTTTGTCTTTTGCTAAGAAATACCTTTTTTTGCAGAAACAGAGTAAGATGCAGTATTTTAACCTTCTGAAGGGACAGAACAATATACGCAACCAGAGGTCTAAAAGCTCAGAACTACTATCTTACTCTGTTAAAAGGCTAGATTTACATTAAAATGTTAGATTTACATTAAAAGCTATTTGAAAAAGCTTGCTGTTGACTTACTTTTTTTCCCCTCACAAGGCAAGAACACTCAGCCAGGTTCAACACTGAAGCAAACAACATCTATGTTTAATCATCTCTTTTTCTGTTCATCACAACAAATGGGCGTTCCTCTTGTAGACTATTATTTATATAAATTGTCATGTCTTTCCATTAGGAATATTAGAAAAGGACCAGTCGCATCGACAGTAGGATGGGCTCAGAGAGGGTCTCCTCCTTTACTGGTCACCCTGGCCACTAAAACGAGAAGAAAGTGAGGGTGCAGAGGAGAGTTTGGCACACAGTATTTCAGGTACAAGGCACTCAAGAATGAGGACAGTAGAATAAGTTAACTGCCTCTCACCTAATAACCCTTCTTCTGAATCCAGTCTTCTACCTTTAAGAGACATACAGAACAATTTCAGGTCAACAACATTACAAAATTAAGCAAAATATGTTCTCCAGTAATATAATAGGACATTAACCATATATATGTTATCTGTCTCTGGCTTTATATAAGGTGGCCCCTTATAGAACGTAACAGCATAAGATATAGTTGCCTTTTCATTTGTGTAAGGGTTGGGATCTCATAAAACCAGGTTCACATAACTACTCTTTACTTTAAGACTAGTCTTAGGGAGAGGCAGGGTCTTTTTGTTAAGGATTGTTAAGTCCATACATGGGCATGACCAGGTATAGAAAGATATGAAAACTACTAGAAGCCCCAAAGGTACAGCAGCCTCTCACAATCTCGTTCATGGTCTATATACATTTCTGTCCTTGAACAGTTTTAAATTCCAGCACAGTAAATAAGAGATGCCTGAATGGGAATTTATCTCAACATTTGCATCCTTATTTAGATTTGATTTCTGGAACTTCTGCAAGTGCTGGATAGAAACTTTATGTCTGAACTATTTGCACTTCTCTGCATTTTACTGTTAACAGAGAAGTAGATAAAAAGTTTTTCTTTGTAGTCATCTGCAGAAATCAATTATGATATTCTGCTCTTCTACCCAGGTAATACTGATCAGTAGAACAATTAAAGATTCCTAGAAGTATTCCTATTAGGATACTAAATTCACATATTCATTTATGGTTTCTTAAATGAAAACTACCAGAAGTAAAAAAGTTATAATATTAAAAAAATTAAATAAACAACAAAAAGAAACAGAAAAAACTAGGTCATTTTCAATCAGAAATATTTAGGTTAAGCCACTGGGTATTTATGCTAGAGTAGTTAATTTGCACATACAGTTTGCATAGTCTCATGAAAACAATCACATATTTAAAAACAGAAATATCAGTATCATAAAACTGTATTTAAAGTTCAGTCTTTATCAATAATAAAAAAGTTATGATTATTTAAAAAATAATAAAACTTCATAGGGAATAACATGTCCTCCCAATTACCAATCATCTAAGTGAAGAAGAAAGGACTGGGTGTGAGATCTACAAAAATTTCCCGTTGCATTGCTGGAGTAGCCGGCAATAACCAGAATCTCTCGTAATAGGAAATATCAGTTAAATGCTTTCATCAGACACCTACTTTACACCTTTCATTATTAGCATTGCTTGTGATTTAGAAATCAATTTGTAGTAGCTCAACAAGGACAATCTCTTTTCCCAGAGACTGCCTCTTCCTGCTATGAATTCTAAAGCACCATTATTTTTTTTTTTTCTTTTATAATCACAAATCTAACATAATAGCATTTATCTATCTAGGAGACAAACTGAAACCATATCTCTAGGGATTGTTAACCCTTGCTAGTAAATACAACCTTTAAAACATTTTATTGCAAGCTAAGGGAAAAATACAGAGGCAGCAGCTGGATTCTACTGAAGATCTAAAATGAATAAAGGACTGCTCTGACTGCTCTACTTTTGTAAACGGGTCCAGCCACGGGTGCAGTGGGTGGTGCTCAGGGAGCACATCCTCCTCTCAAACCCACCTGAAGGTTATGTGAAACCTGGCCACATCTTGCAGCACAACCTCAGCAGCTGCCATGGGGAAAGGTGCCCGAGTGGAGGCTGCAGGGCCTGGGTCACAGTAAGTGCCTTGCAGAAAGCTGCTAGAGAAATGAGGCAGTTATCATCACAGCTGAGAGAAAAAGGACATGACTAATTAAAGAATAAGTGTGCATTAGAGGCTTTTAAAATTTAATTTGGGTACGAAATGACACCTCAGTTCTCTTTCCTTAAGAAACAACAAAAAAGAAGCTTCTGACCTAAAATAAGCTCTTTAAAACTCAGCACAGCAGCTATTATTCAGTCTTTATATCATACCCTGGAGCGGTATCTCACTATGTCTTGTACCTGTCCTACCAATACATGACACAATCCCAACCCCAAAGAGTTTGCAGTTTATATGTTATATTTATATGCAATTATAGCACAAGCATAAACCCCAAACCCTCTTACAAGTGGCAAAATTCTTAAAACTCAAGATAATTACAACTCTAGCTCATCCTGATTTGGGAGCTATTTTTAGAACAGTATTGGCTGATGTGCTCTGAGCTTTTTATATTTGCATTAAGTCCTCTGTGATTCCTCTTCTGAAATGTGTGCATATGCCAAATCCATGTGAGATGCTACCACTGGCGCTTGTCATAAGAATTAAATCCCTCTCAAGCTTGTTTACAGCTCAGCACTTGTCATAGTGCTCCCCTGAGCTTCATGGCTGGTTGGGTTTTTTCCTCTCTCTCTGGCTCTGTGAAAGATTTAATTTCTTTTTTGTTTATGTGTGTACTTACACTTGCAGGTGCAGAAGAGAAAAAAACTGCTGTACCCAGATGTTTTGAAGCTGCAGTAGCATACATACAGCTCAGATTAAGGAGGAAAAAACCACATCAGATAAAACTGACCTTCTTGTATAGTATTCTTTGGAATAGCTAATAAACCTATTGCATTTCGAGGACAATAAGACTCTTGAAATAATTTTTAGGAAGACTGGAATGTTTGAGATTTCTCTCTCTTTTTTTTTTTTTTTTAAATAAGACTTTTAAAAGTCTGAAAGTGATTTAATTACTTGTTTTCAATTTTACTTGCTATCTTGCTATCGTGACTTACAGACTCAATCATAAATACAGCTACTGCATACCAAGGTGTCTTAGTTTATTCCTGAATTAGTTGAACCTTACAAAGCTAACCCAGATTTTCATGCAGTAGTTTAAGTATATTGTATTTTTACAAGAAATAACGTCACCACCACCCTTTTGTTTCAGTCCTAATAGGAAGAAGGACTGACTCTGGTGGATGTAAAGCTCTGTTTTCCCAGATCATGTCTGGTTGTGTATGTCTGCATTTCACAGCTGCAGATGGTTAACCCTGCAATTCATTTACCCCACAACACACTCTAACAGTGCATAAAGGAGTGCAAAGATTAATGAACTATGGTTTCACCGGCAACTACTCCATCTATCCATCTGCACACACAGTAATGACTTTTCTGCCTCATTTTATGGGAACCATCTCAGCAAGAGGGGCACACATCTCTGCCAAAAGGCTGGCCAGCCTGGTTAGGAGGGCTTTAAACTAGACGAGAAGGGGAAGGGGAGTGTCACACAGACACGGCCAACAGTACCACACAGCCATGGGCAGATGGGGTCCAGCAGGAGTATGGTGGTGGGGAAGCGAGGATAGGAAATGACCTCCTCAGAAGAATCCCGTGGGATAGGGCTCTAGAAGCAAGGGGGACCCCAAGGGAACTGGCTAGTCTTCAAACGTCACTTCCTCCACACCCAGCAATAGAGCATCCCTGTGCGTAAGAAGTCAGGCAGAGGGGGCAGGAGACCTGTGTGGATGAGCAAAGAGCTGGTGGCAATGCTGAAGCAGAAGGCGGTGGTATACAGAATGTGGAAAAAAGGACAGGCCCCCTGGGAAAAATACAGGAGCGTAGTCAGGGAACGCAGAGATGCGACAAGGAAAGCTAAGGCGCATTTGGAATGCAATCTGGCAAGGGATGTTAAAAATAACAAAAAAACTTCTTCAAATATATAAACAGCAAAAGGAAGATCAGGGGAAATGTGGGTCCGCTGGTGAACGGGATGGGCACCCTGGTTACGAATAACACAGAAAAAGCAGAGTTGTTGAACGCCTTCTTTGCTTCAGTGTTTACCAAGGGCAGCCCTGTAGAGTCCAAGGCCCTAGAGATGAGAGAAGAAGCTGGGAGAGGAACACTTGCTCCGGGTAGAGGAAGACTGGGTAAGAGATCTCCTGAGGAACCCTGATACACACAGATCCATGGGCCCTGATGGGTTGCAGCCAAGAGTGCTCCGTGAGCTGGCGGATGTTGTAGCTAAGCCACTCTCCATCATCTTGGAAAGATCCTGGAGAACAGGGCAGGTGCCAGAGGACTGGAAGAAGGCCAATGTCACACCAGCCTTCAAAAAAAGCAAGAAGGAGGATCCGGGCAACTACAGGCCAGTGAGCCTCACCTCCATCCCTGGAAAAGCGATGGAACGGCTCGTGCTGGCTGTTGTCTCCAGGCACATGGAGGAAAAGAAGATGCTCAAGACTAGTCAGCATGGATTCACCAAGGGGAAATCATGCTCGACTAACCTGATAGCCTTCTATGATGGGATGACCAGCTGGATTGATGAGGGGAGAGCGGTGGATGTCATCTACCTTGACTTCACCAAGGCTTTTGACACCGTCCCTCACAACATCCTCCT
>JAWLRI010000032.1:2607877-2656943 GCA_034781795.1 Crypturellus tataupa
GCGTGTGCAGGGGGGTTGGACTAGATGACCTCTAGAGGTCCCTTCCAACCTTAGGCATTCTATGATTCTATGATCTTACCAGCACATGCAGAGAAAGGCAGGCTTACTGCAATCAGTAGAATGGCTACTTATTTATCTCTTCAAGCTCAGCAAATGAACTAGGAACCTTTCATTATATAGGCATATTCTTCATCAAGTCAATTTATCAGCACAGTTAGGCACAGAATGGGAATACTCTTTAATTTTCTTTTATTAACTTTTGCCTTTAAACTTTCCCAGCAGTGCACAATCTATAATGCACAACTTGCACGTGAAGAGAAAAGCAGGAATATAATCCTCCACAGCAGAATTAACTGGAATTTTAAAGGACACTATTATGAATCCAGTTTGTTGTATCTAACTTTTTTTTAGCTGTTTTCTGTTTCAATAATTTCCTCTGGAGCTTTCAATAGGCACTGGTGGGCAACAAACGTACCAACAGTGTTGCAACAGGACCTCTCTGTTCATGCTTGCACTTCTACTCATGTTAAAAAGTCACTGTGGGGAAGACAGATGATGTGTATGTATATATATATATATGGATACTTAAAAATGGATTGATATCCATTGGATATGGATTGATATGTACTGTTTTAAAACCTAAAGGCAGCTTTGTGTGAATATATAGCTATATAAATATATATGAAATATTATATTAAATACACACACCCTAAACTGAGTTAGAAAATCAGTGAGGATTACTAACTTGACTGTGCACAGCTACATACAGTCAAAATGAGGACCACGCTGCAGTGATATCCTTCTGTAAAAGATACAGGAGAGAAAGTCCTTTTGCTATGCTGGAAGAACATTAGGATAGTTAAACCAAAACAGTTGTTTACAGCATGTTCAAAACATGTGGTATGGCACAAGTACAAAGATAGTACTGACCTACCCCCAGTGATTAAATATGATCTGGGATAAGCTTAAAAGTTTCCACTCTGTACATGTTCTTTTTGAACAGATGAGCTAGAAATACAAGCTGATAATATGAGTGTAGTGCACAAAGCACTTTTCACCTTCTCAGGGCCAGATATGGCAGTGAAATATATCTAGCTCGATGGGTAAGAATTATTACCTGAGTTTCAACTGTGGGAGCTTTGCCAGTTATTGATCTTTACCCAATTGGTGCAGAGGTCACTCAAGATGCATTAAAATTATAGTTAAGTCAAATCTCTGTGCTGTGATGCCACCAATAACAGACAGTTTGGGTAGGCAACAGCACAGAATCTAATGCTTCTTGATAGAGACTTCTACTCTCATTAATGAAAAGCCTAAAAGCAAAAGCATTTTGCCTGTATGTGCTTTATATTCCCCTCACAGTAAAGTCCCTACTTGCGACTGCTTCTTATTGATCTTTTATTGCAGCGAGGCATCTTGACAATCCGATGACATTTGTAGTTTGCTGCTGTGTTTTCTCCCTGGAGATACTGTTCAGCAGAATTCCTACCATCCTATCACCTATAACAAACACAACATAGCGGTTATTAGAGTGAGATAAAAATTCAGTGCCTTCACCTCATGCCCTTCCCCACCACCCCTCATTTCTTTTATTGAGTCAAAAGGTCACATACAAAATGATAGATGAGGTGATTGAGCAACTACCAAAAAAAGTGCAAATACACTGTAAGCTCTCAAATCATGTGCTTTATTTGTATGGAAAAAGCAATATATTAATAACGACTCTGGACACACATCAAGTAAAGAACACAATATACACTACTCTTGATGCTAGAAAACAAGAGATTATAGATTCATAGAGTCATTATGGTTAGAAAGGACCTTCAAGATCAACAAGCCCAACCATA
Source organism: Crypturellus tataupa (assembly GCA_034781795.1). Classification (NCBI taxonomy): domain Eukaryota; kingdom Metazoa; phylum Chordata; class Aves; order Tinamiformes; family Tinamidae; genus Crypturellus; species Crypturellus tataupa. The sequence continues at coordinate 2,609,725 of JAWLRI010000032.1, forward strand.
AACACATCACCACCATACCCACGTCCCCAAGTGCCCCTTTCCACACATTTCCCAAACACTGGCAGAGACAGGGACTCCACTTCCCTGAGCAGCCTGTTCCAGTGCTTCACTACTCTTTCCTTACAGAAAATTTTCCTAATGTCTAACCTGAAACACCCCCCGCAGCACAACTTGAGGCCACTTCCTCTTGCCCTATCCATAGTTATTTTGGAGAAGGGACAAACCAACTGCAAAGTTGTAACATACCTGCATGTAACAATATAATATAAACTAAACAACTATCAATATAATTGCTAACACCTAAATATTGCTATATTTTTGTTGATTTCAGTAGGAATACTTGCAAAGTAAGAGGGAATTCACCTTGAATGAGACTAAATGAGGTTATAGCATTATTGATAATTTGGTTTAATATCATATTTTATATGACAAAAAAATGACAAGGAAGATAGCTTAAATGACATGCAGATCTTGGTAAGCACAAGAGGGAGAACAAGAAGAAATACTGGACAGTCAATATCACCCAAGACCTGATAAAATTATGGAGAACACTCTCATTGAAAGGATGTTTCTTTCATTGAAAGGACGTTTCCCTGAAACAGGAAACATCCTATTTCAAAACATATGAAGGACAAGAAGGTGATTAGGAACAAACCATATAAATTTACCAAGGTCAAACATGGTCTACCCCATCTTACTGTTTTCTACAGTGAGGCAACTAGCTCAGAATTGCTCAAAAGGACAAAAGGGCAATGGCCATAAGTTACAGTATGAAATATTACAATTCAATGCATAAAAAAAAATTACCATGAGAGCAGTTAGAGTGCTAAAAATAAACCTGATCCAACTTTGAAGTGAACGCTACTCTAAATGGGATGTTGCACTAGATGATTTCCACAAGTCCATTCCTGAATAATTTATTTTAAACTCTAAAGAGCTTATTAGCTTATTTAGAAATATCCTTGAATCCCCAAAGAGACAAAGGAGATGGAAAAAAAAAGAAATACAGATACACTTACGATCAATCTAATTCTTTTTGTAAAAATGAGTTAAAAGGTCACACCAAAATTCATACTATAGATTTGGATATTAACAATTTTCATACTACTTTTAAAAAGAGCAGATCTGCTAACTTCTAAAAACAAACTGGGATTTCTGTTGTCATTTTCATTTATGGCATCTGTGCAGATTCACTTGCACATTCCTAGCCATCATCTTCATCTGCAACAGAAGTAACAATTGGGGCAAAGGAAGGAAGTGAAGCAGGCACTTGGTTGCTTGGCACTTTTTCTTTTTTTGGGTAGCAATCACATCTATTCTTGCTCTTCCCCTTACTGACAGAAGGTACTTGCAATTTGACTCTCCAGGGCTCTATCAATTATGGTGTTTCCCCCCCATAAAACAAGAAAACCCAACATATAATTCTTGACAAAAAAAATGTTGGCTGAATCACTAGAAAGCCTTAAGCCAGAACAACTACTGTGCGACTTTAAGATGATGGGAGAGAAGAGGGGAGAAAAAAAAAAAAAAAAAACTTTCTGCAAAAGAGAGTATTTAGGCTCCAGGCTATTTCAGTCTGTTTATGCATGTTTAAGTTGTATTAGTTCCAATCCTAAACTATTTTTATGGCATAGGAGATTAAAGCATGATGAATTTTATGTATAGCAGGATTGTTTCAATATAAAACAGTTCCAAATTTTATATTATATAATTTATATTATATAATGTGTATATAAATACATAAACGCCCCATTAAAGTAGCATGAACAGAAAAGTTTCAAAGCCAAAAACTGAAATTTTCCTGTTGCCTCCTGAGAAGCATGCAGCTCATTACATACAGGAATTTGTTGTCATCTTTTGAAATACTACCTCAGTCATAATTGACTAAATATAAACAAGTAACTTCACGGATAACTGTTTGGTTGAACAAAATTTATTAAGGCCTTTTTCAACACCACTATGTTTGTTAAAATAGGAATAAATACAGGAATAAAATACCCTCACTCTACAGCGGGCTGCAATTTTACAAAAAGGTCTTGCAGGTAACTTATTTTATCAAATACTGCCTTGATGCCCATAGCTTTATTAGGGGCTAATTCAAAATCCTCACTAAACTACATTCCTCTTCCTATTCCTTAAATTAATGGCACTTTCTCCAGGTGTTTAAAGAATACATCTGTTTTAAGAAACAAAGTACAAGCCCATGGACAATCTAGCCACGCTGGAGAAAAAAAGACAGTATCACCTACAACTGCACACAGAGACATAACGGTAAATGCAGGAAAGGATTTCATGCTTACCTTCCCAGTAATGCAGTGCAGGGAATGAAGTCTTCATTTGTCTTTCTGTTCATGAGACCAATGTACACCGGACACTAACTACATCAGATGAGAGGCTATCAAATGGCAGCCCCTGACCAGAGAAAGCTGTAGAGCAGAAGAAAGGACAGCATTAGATATGCAAGTGTTTGTAAACCCTGATGGCCAACTTCAGTGTCTGAGATTCAACTTCCTCAATGTTACAAACAGGAGATAACCTAATCACAGAAATACAGTTCTTGTATGTAGCTGGTCCTCATATCTCTTTTCCAGAAAAAAAAAAAAAACAATGCAATGCCAAGTTAAAATGTCTACTATTTTAACAAACAGAATAGCTAACAGACTCTTTAAAAGAGAAAAAAAAGTTTTACTTGAGAAGAATGAACATATCACTATCTACTAAGATTTAGAGTGACAATAAAACTAATCAGAACCAGGGAATATTTTAGATAGCAGTAAGGCAAATTCTGTTCTTTTCTGGGAGTAAAACAACTGAAGCAAAAAAGGAGCAGCAGCTCACCAAAAGAGACACGTGTGTAGGGGCAAAAAATATTTAAATTAGAAGATGAAAACAGCCAGCTGAGAAGTGTTTTACTGGAGAAATGTTTAAAGATAGCAAAAGCACCCAGACTGCCTGCTGAGAGGCCCAGGCGAGAATGGTTTTCTTCTATTACACAGAGGCAAGGTTTACAATGTTAGATAAAAACACATTCCACTTCAGGAATTTGTCTTTCTAATAGAAACTGAATCAATATTAAGTTTCAAGGAGGTCTGTAAATAATGCCAAAGTATTAAAGTTTCTTGTATGATGAATTTAAAGACCCTCAGGATAGGGTAAATGATAACAGAAACAGAGGCAAACACAGCCTGCCTTGACACTTTGCTGCTATGGTGCTTATTAACCTGCTAGCTCAAAGACCACTGAACACTTACAAGCTGTAATTTAATTGATGCTTATCTTGAAGTGTTGTCAAGAGACTCTTCAGAAAAACTGTTAGAACTTAATTATTTAATACAGATTAATAAAATGTCACTATTCAATTCTAAGCCCCATCTTTATTAATATAAAACAGCATACATGACATGTTAAGAGCTTCTCTTTGGTTCCAAAGGTGACCATATGAGAGTGGAAAGCCACACAAACAGAAGTGTCCACAGAATGAAGATATCAGCTTGGGTTCCTGCTGGGAATTCTGATCCAATATAGGAATTTAAGGAATCTGTAAAACTAAAACAACAACAAACTGATGCTTTATCAGATAAGATAGATCTTTTTCAGAAAAAGATGGCCTGGTATTTAGCACACTGCTATTCACAAAAGCCTGAACTTCTGCTTCTCCTCCACAGAAGTGTCTGTCTTTCCATCTCTAGCTAACAAATTAAAGGTTGATACAAACCAACAACCAAGAGAACTAGGTATTTCAAGATACAAGGGCTTGTTACAGGGAGAAAGAAGCTTAACAAATCCATTGCATTTCAGTAAATATCCCAGGAGAATTATGTTATGTGCCACAAACTTGCCAACTTGAAAAGGAAGTGACGTCTTTGGATACAGATTAAATAGAAAGACAGAATCCTCAACTTCAATCAAAGACCTGAGAAACTGCAACACAAAATTCATTTTTCACTTCAGATGGAAGACAGGTAATACAAACACATATATTAAAAATTCACATTCTACTTATTTAACAGCCTTAAAGAGAGGAGATCAGGGGCTTGAATTTGCTGTTAGAATTCTGTGACAAGATCATTGATGAAAATGGTTACAAAAGGCTGTAATAATCCAAATAAAGGAAATTAAATTTTGGCCCAAGGAGAAAGCATTTAAATTTTAATTATACAACTTAAGAACAAGATATATTGGACAAGGAACGACAGTTAACATTTATCAGACATTTGTCTTTCTTTACAAAGCTGCTATCATATGCTATCCCATTCACCTATGTTTTTGAGTTTCCCTTTTCAATTAAGTGCCCTCTATGAGCTAGGGAAAAACAAAACAATATAAAAATTAAAAAAAATAGAATAAATATATAAATAATAAAAAATATAAAAACACAAGTCTCTTTAATATCAAATACCTAACCTCCCAGCAAGTCTGCTAATCAATACAACTATCCAAGGAGGTATTTAAAGCATGAATAGTTAATTGATGAGTTCATATTCTTTATCATTTAGAGTTCATAATGTAATTTGAATACTGAATCCTTAATATGAAGCTAAATTTGACCAAATTAAAACAGAAATGTGCACTGGTTATCAAAATCTCTATGGTTATCAAAAATCTAATTCTCCTAAAAAATTATCAGAAGTAGACCTCAAAAACAGCAAGTTAGATGATTTTCCACCAATAGATGCACTAACTTTATAGTAACTACATTCTCTTAGATAATGGCAAGTTTCTCAGCTAATCATTTTTCACTTCTTTATTTTATTTTTATTATTTTTTTTTTTAAGTATGATGCAATAGAGGAAAAAATACCCCAATAACTTACCATCATTAATCTGGGTCAAGAAAATAATACAAAATCTTAATCAAATCTTTTAGATTTAGATTAGTGATTCAGAACTAAAAAGGAACCTAGGACAGGACTTTCTGTAAAATGTACACACACACACACACACACACACACACACACACACACAAACAAGTAATACTAGCCAACATATTTTTTCCCATTAATTTAATGATGGAAAATATTATGTAGTCAAAATTATGCCTGAAGTAAAATGTTTAAAGGAAATAACATCATTGGCTTGACCACTTGAAAATATCATTCTGAGTGACCCTAAAACTAAAGGTTATAATAGAAATAAAAAAGAAATAAAAATAAGTAATCATAAAACATACTTACCAATTTTTAATAATATTATTAAGAATATATTAAATAAAGAAAAAAGGGAAAAGATTACAAGCCTCAAATACTAAGCACTGTGGAAAACAAAACCCTCAGAGAGCAATCGGCTATAAAATCTGCTTTGAATCAAAGTTTCTAAACAGTCTCTAACAAAACTTTTCTGTCCAGAGTCTTTGGTGGGACATTCATATGCCCAACAGTAAGTAGAAAGCAGGCTTTTATATTTATATGCTTTTACTTATATAACAATACTATTCTTGTAAAAAAAAAAAAAAAAAAAAAAAAAACTTTTAGTTGTAGATATTGCAGAATAAGTGATGCTCTGATTCCTAACTGACTTATAACTTCTTATGTCTGAACGCCTACTGTCAGTGAAACGTGAAGTCAAATGACTTAATACCTATTGCACTACCCAAACTAACGGGAAAAAACAGAAAGCATGAACTTTTTTTTATTGTCCTGCTTGCTCTAGGTTCCAGTTAAAAGAACAGTCTTTCCTACATTTGGATCTCAGTATTTGCCTTGATTTGATCCGATTTTTTCCCTCCTCAGTTTATTAATCCATTCCACCTAGGAAAATCTAAACCTTCAGTAGTTTCTTTTCCAAAATTTCTTTCCTAAACTGCACAAAGCAAGTTGAGAAGTTTGCTGCATCTACAGAACAGCCAAGTGACGACTGGCCATGAGCTGTTTTCCATTAAATATAAATAATGGAGACAGCATTAGGTACATGTTATTTCTTAAAAATAGAAGTTAAACAAAAAATCCAAAATCATTATTCAAGCAAATATAGTAAATGTTTTAAGAAGGGAAAGAGATTTCTGATATGGATATTAAAAATTAATTTTAAGTTAATTTTCTCAGTAAAGCAACAAAACCTTGAAGAAAAATTCTTTCCTAAGTACAAACAGAAACCCATTACAACATGAGAACTACTGAAGATTGCATGGAAAACTTACATGACTCAGAAATGAGAAAAACAACAACAACAACAACCACCACCACCACCACCAAACTCAGTTACATCTCCTCCCAGAGGAAAGTTTCAAATTACATCCAACTTCAGAATTCAGAATCTTCTGTAGCGCCAGTTTAACTCCTCTCTAGGAAACCTCCTAAACACACAATAGAGATTATCTACCTAATTATTTCACACTTTTTATTTTAAACAGAGGGTGAGGGGGAGACAAGGGCACACTTGTAATGAATTTTAGTTTACAAAAATAACATGATGTTGTTTTCAAGATTCACTTGTCTATTTAAAGCAAACGAATCTTGCCCTGATAACCTTGCTAGAACACCAATTCTCTCATACTTCTTTTGAAAGGGCTGCTATTTCAGATATTGGCTATTTGGGCACTTGAGGCCTTACACTACCTTTTATACAAAGATTCCCTGCACAGGTTGCAATAATATGATTCATATCTTCACATTTATACCTGAGAATATATATAATATATATTTTTTTTTTCTCCCAAATACTGAGGTTTTTCAGTTAGCTTTATTCTCCAACTTTTTGTGACAGTAAGTGACCTTCAAACTTGTTGCTTCCATCAAAATTAGTATATCTTAAAAAAATTAAAATAGAAAATATTTTAAAACAAATTTGCAATGAAACTGCATAATAAAGACAAATATGTGGAAATTAAACCAAATATTATGTTCAACTAGAAATAGTCGTGGTAATCTTTTCCAAAAACACTGCCAGAGTCCGATTCTAGATAAATCATCTGTATATATTAAAAATAGTACAAACTGTACTGGGTTTATAGGTGCAGGATATTTATATTGCATATTCACTCAGGAACTCCTTCAGTAACATCTACATCAAGTCCATAGCTAATTTAGTCTTCTGAAGTCCTTGGCTGGCATGTTGTATTCTTTAATCATCTATCTGTAGAGATGATGTAGATCCTGCATGAACACAGACCTGTTGAATTAGAGCTCTCCAGGATGACACATTAAAAACTTGAAATAACACAACAAATGACAAAATTGCAGTTCTTTTTCGTATATCTTGATCTTTACAAGAAGTAAGAAAATAATTAACTTTAGGAGTGATTGATTATGCAAACATTTTCACTTGCATTATTAAAAGACTTTGAGTAACCTGGCATGGATGAAAATAAAGATGTAAATCAAAGGCTCAGAATTGGAAGAGACATAAAAGGAACTTAACATTTACTTGTATTTTTGTCTTTTTCAGTCATATATAATTCTCAGAAAAGCACAATTTGAGATGTTCATATTAATGCGGTCACTTAAGGCTCCAACAGTTCATTGGATGGTCTCTAAACCTAATACTGTTCTTGGTTGGACTCATTTAGCAGCTGAGCTTAGTTAACATAGGAAAACAGAGGAGAATTCAGTCGATTGTCGATGGTCTAGAAAAATATACTCTAAAAACGTTAGCACATCTATCACAACATACAGCTACAAAAAAAATTAGGTATAGACACTTGCTCATTTAATTCTAAAATCGTAGAGGTCTAAAAATTGCAATTCGAAAATAAAGCAGTATTTGAGAATTGTCACTAAGTCTTTTCAAAAAGATGGGAAGACTATTCCCAAAGTAACAAGCTAAGTAATGAAATTATCCACAAAGACAATATTTTGTTGCAAATATTTACTCAAAAAGTGATAATTTACAGCAGTGCTTTAACAGCTGTTCAAAACAGTCAACATTCATTAAAACCAAAACTAAGTCAAAAGCACATTCTGAATGTTTCAAATGGAGCAGCGAAATCATAAGAATAAGCTACTGTTAATCATACACATTCCTATCTCTAGCTGCTAACTATAAAGCAAAAAAAAAAAAAAGAAAAAAAAATCCAGCAGCCATCTTCCATATAATTTAGAATACAAAACGTCCTGAAATTCAACTGTACAATTCTACTTTATATGCCCTTGTGTGATTTTTGTAACAGTTAGCAGCTGCAAAATGGTAGAGTGCATGCCAGTTGGTGTTTCCAGTTTGGGGGTTCTTTTTTCTTTTTGTTTAAAACAGTTTTTTTGTTTTGTTTTACATTAAACCATACTTTGGTTTGACTTACAGACCATTTTCATGGGTCTACTACTAAGAATAATTAAAATGGTAAAAGTCTAACAGCTACAGTACTTTCAGTAGGTTGTCCTATTTTATACAACTAAATCTGGTATTTCTGCACAGCTTGCACACGTAAAATCCCACAAATATATACTTTTAATTGTAATAATTCCACTTTCACTGAAAGTTTATTAAGGTAAGCTTACAGCCTGGCAAGATAACACCTGTACAGAGGTGCAAAGGTTCATATAATTCTGCTTACATGCTTTTACAAACAGGAATGTAACACCAAATCCAAAAAGAAGTTTTGGGTTTATCTGACTTCTCATTAGACCAATAACCATTGTTACAAGTGTGCTCAATTTCAGCATCAGAACCAAATTTGTACAGAATTTTGCTGTTTAATGAAATTCATGAAAAGATTTTTAAAAGTCTGTTCTTCACTAACAAATCACCAAATTCCAGGCAAGTTAAGCTTGAAAATGCCTCCTTTCGAGTACCAGTTTATTTATATACACCCCATCCAAGAGACCGGAAGATAGGTTTAGTTATTCAGTTGTATATATATGTAAACACTGTTTTCATACATAAATTTCCCTTTCATGTATTTTTTAATAATTAGCATCAAAGAGCACACTCATCAGGAATGGTTCATGGTGTTTTTAGCATTAACTATAATAAATGGAACAAAATATTAACATAATTTCAGCTTGCTTCATTTTCATCTGTCTTGTTTACAGTTGTTTCCATCCTGCTGGGACTGCTTTCTTTTGAAGTCTCCTCTGTTTGTTCAGAGAGTAGTCCAGCTTTCTTTGATGAAGGTGCAACCTTACCTTTCTGCAGAATTTCAGTAGCTTCATGCTCTAGTACCTCTGATGGAGTCAAAGGCTCCAAATGAATACTGCCTTGCTCACTAATGTCTGAGCTAATGGATTCAGGTTCATCTCTTTTTCTCAAGAACTGCTCAAAACTAACATCTTCACCCAATGTTAGTTTTAAATCCCTTGCTTTCAATGCTGACATTGAAGTTTCATCCAAACTACATACTTTAGTCTGGTCATTTGAGGCAATATTGTCTGAACTTTGGCAAGTTTTCAACTCACTTCCATCATGAATACATTTTTGCTTCTCTTCTACTAATTGTTTGTTATTATCTGAATCACAACATTTGCCTTTCTCATCCAAAGCATTCCTAGAGCTGCTGTCATTCCTGTCACGTTCCAAATTGGGAGCATTCTCTGTATTTGATGAACTTTCTTCACCCTTTTCAACTGATGCAATCTGAGTAGTTTGATTTCTGTTATGTTCTTTTGTTTCCTCTGAAGAGTTATGTTCTTGTTTGCTGAAAAGACACACACAAGTAAGTTATTTTTATAGCAGGTAAAACAAAACAATATAGTTGTATTCTGAAAGATGATACTCGAAGTGGTATAACAATTTCTGTTTTCAATCTTTCTCAGGTTTTCAAAGCAAGATGAACTGAATTTACTTTTTTTTTTTTTTTTTACCTGTTAAAAATTAAACTCTATTTAACAGTTGCTTAGCATTTTTTAAATTCCTGTATTTCATCACTAGAAATGAATACTTTGAGAGCCAAATTGTCCCCTTGGTATGACAGGTATGGCTTTCCAAAATATAACATGAGTAGTAACTTCTAACTGCACAGCCTTTTTGACACTGATACAACCGTATGCAGGACAACCATTTTGAAACTTCTGATGATATACAAGCAAAATAAGCTAATCCATAACTTAATACTGTTGATTTGTCTCTGCATTAACAGGAGTCAGAGAGAGAAACTAGCGGCTAGAAATCTATGTTCACTGAAACTGAGAAGTTAGATGAGTAGCTAGAAATCTGGATTCACTGAAAAAAAGTGAACCTGAAACAACATTTTTATACTCACTTTTCTGAGTTAAAGCAAGTGTTGTTAAAAAAAGGAAACCTAAAACAATACAAAATTATGCTAGTAAATTTTTTCACCATATAGCAGATATCTAAGACACAGCATACAAACTCTATACACAAAACAACTGTTTAAACCCTGTATAACTTCAGTAAAGCCACACGCAGGCTGTAAAGACTGAACTGTATACTTCATCTGCCACCTGTACCTACAGAAATTCAAAGCAGTCTATTCATATTAACACATGCAATCTGCATTTATTCCAGTAGTCAAAAATCCTAAATAGTAGTTTCTAATATTTCTCCCTATTTGTGATAGGAACTGCTACTTCCCCCACTTCTGCAATAACAGAACTCAAATTTCTTTGCAGGTTGTGACTTGTTAAAAAGCTGAAAATCATTTCTAATTTATTCTTTTTTTTTTTTTCAGAATGAAAAGACAGAAGAACTATTTACAAATATAAATTCCATATAAGAAGTTAAACTAGGAACTAGTAAGTCTTGTAATTTTTAAATCTAGAAGAAAAATATCTTAACAGTGATATGCAGCTAAAAAAGTGAGAAGAGATAATATGAAATTTGTTAAAATTATTTTTTATCCTTTAGAATTAAAATTGCTTAAAGTTGATTTTTTTTTATTTGTTAAAAAAAGTGTTAAACACTTCATTTCTCGAGTAGTGTAAGAAATGGTATGAAATCGTCCTTAACATCGGGTTTCAAATCTCTTTAGGGGACAATTCAAACACAGAGTAGTGCCCCATGTCTAGACAAGTAAGAGTTCAGCACATAACTGTTACCCTGAAGCAATGGACAAATAGAAGAATAACTGATTTCCTGCTATTAGGCCTTTTACAGTGTATTTGCAAGCTGGGTGTCTAAGTGTTACTTTACTGATGCAGCAATTAAAAAAAAATCTACTATGCTAAATGAATTTTACAGAAAACAGTTGCAGTTATTCTGCTGCAGCTGCTACTTTCTACCAAAATTCAGAAATCTGTTTTTGATTTCTACTTTTACTGAAAGAAGCTAATCCAGGAATATTCTATACCCTGCTTTAAAACAGAAAAAAAATTGAGCAGGGAGAAATTGATTCTTGAAAGGTGAAATCACTGAGATAGTAGTCTCCTTACCCAGTGGCAACTTGTATTTTCTAAGTACTACCAGACTAAAAGAGGTTTTGCATTTATTAAGCTTTTCTGAATTTCCTATTATGCTATCAAAAGCAATAAAGAATATTTTCCAAAACACAAGATTTCTACCCAAATTACTCTCTCTCCACTCAAAACTCCTAAAAAAAAGAAAAAAGAAAAAAAAAAAGGAGGAAAAAAACAGGTCAGTATGACCGACTAGACAGGACTAAATTGCAGCACAAAAAGTTGCCATCACCTAGAATCACCTGCCCACTGTGGCTTATGTAACTGATCATGCGGTAACTACTAATTACTTCACCTCTTGTACACAAGCATTAGGAAAAGCTGTACCTCATGTAATGAGACTTAAGCTATAGAGTGTTATAGATTCTAGTATTTAGAATTTTTTCACATGAAAGCAAGTCAAGTCTTTATGAAACAGTGTATGTATACGTGCTTTAGCTACTAGTTTTCAGCAAGCATGCATGAGGGCAAGATACTACTGCAAAGTGAGCAAACAGTTTTGCTATATGAAAAATGGGTGTAGATAAAGAGATTACTAGTGCTTCAGTAGTACACACTCAGAGAAGTGTTTCCAGGTTGGAAATTCTAAATGAATTTTTTACATGTACTTATACACACTATACAGATACACCTATATGTGAACACACACATGATATCCACAAGGAAAACTCTGCCAAGGAAATACCTGCCTCTCTTTAATGGCGATTTCGATCTTTAACCTAGTGGATAACAAATTTAAGACTCAACGTTTTCAAAAACTGTATGTATGAAACAGAGATAAGAAGGATGAAGACAGAGGAAGAAAATAATTTGGTAATCTGAAATCAATTTTTGAAGTTGTTATTTAGAACTTAAACGCACTTCAGAGTTCCAGAAGAGAATTCTTAAATGTTTTATTGGATATATAGAAATTATAAAACAATTTTATTACATTACATCTAGTTACCTTCTTGGGGCTGAGGTGGGCAGAAGATGGCTTGAAATGGCTAGCAGCATTTTTCTACTAGTGCTTCCTATAATTCTACAGGAAGAATAGAATCCTCTCCTTATTAGCATGGCCTAACAAATCATAGGCCCTACAAATCATAACTGAAACAAAGCATAGTTCAGTAAAGTACTGGAAGTCTGAAAATAATCTGTCTAGATGTACACTGCACTGCAAAAAGCTACATCATGTCTAACAAACATGATGGAAAGAAAACAAAAAGATTTTGTTTAAATTTCTAACATCTACTATAACCCAACCATGCAGAAAAATAATTGTAGTTTACCTCACAACAACCATACTGACCCCCAACTACCATTTGGAGGAGATACTTCCTTGAAAATACCTTCACAAACATAGTCCATACACTAGATTAGCTATAAATTATTTAAATTCATTGACTTCTAAAACCACATTAATTAAACACCTTATCACAACATCACTAAAATTGATTTTCCGTGTTTAAGAAATTGCTAGAAGAGATAGCAGGAACCATGTCTCCTACAAAACCTTCTTAGGTCATCACTTTAACAAAACCTAACCTTTCAGAATAAATAAATAAATAAATAAATAATCCCCCAACCTGAACAAAAAAAACCTCAAAACTGCTTATGCCTGTATCTTCTTTGTTGATCCTGCATTAAAGCCAAGTTTAATCTGCTGAAGTATGATGCTCGCTCCGTTACATTTAAATAATGCTATTAATCATAAGTTAAATGATTCATGACCCCAGTGAGCCTTAGGGGCTTTCTACAAGGTACAGAATACTTGCGACAAAGAATGTTTTATCAACTTAAACTTTATGAAGAACACACAACTAATACTTGGTCTGATATCTACCGTACTTACCTTCCTAAATTAAGACAAGAAAAAGCAGTGTTTCAAAAAAGAACCTTTTCCACATCCTTAACACACCGGAGTGCTCCATACAGTACATATTAACACTGATGTCCAAGGAGACAAGCAAAAACTGAGACTGCAGTATAAACCTCCATATATGATTATTTTAATTACATCTTAATTTACAAAAATATAACAAAAATAAGAAGCCAAAAATTGCTTTACAGCAATTCCTGTGTTAGCTCTGTAAAAATGTGCATCTAATTAATAGTAAGAAAACCATTAGGGTAAATCAAATGACAACACACTTTTCAGGTCAGGGACTTGGAATACCCTGAAGTATTTAATCACTGAGAGGCAATATCAGTAAAAGATGAACCAGCACCTAATATTTAGCTTAGCTTGACTGCTTTAATGATGAAAAGAGCAATTTGTTTAAAAGCAGTCCCTAATCACAGTTTCAAAGAATAGAACAATTTAGACACGAATAAATCAGACAGCGGATAGCCAAGAACATGCTTACTGGTCTTGTTCTCCAAGCAAATGAGAAGTTAAGTCACCAGAACACATGGGTATTATACTGAATGCAGAGCTATATATACATGGTTTGCTATATTTTTATTTACTTGATCTCATTCTACTGGACTTTTTGGGCAATATACCTCTATAGCTTATAAGACAAATTAAAACTGATATATTCACATTATTTTCAAACTGAATAGCTTAGCATTTTTGATAACCACATCCTTGTTAATATGGTTTAGTTTGGATTACTGATCATTTCCTATATATAATTAAGGTTGAGAACATATTTTAGAAGACACTTCCTTCTTTTAAACATTTAATTAACACAAGCTTCATAAATGGACAATAAGATACAGTTCATCCTTTAATGCCTCCAGCAATTCTATATGACAAGTCTTAAATCTTTCTAAAGAGCTTCATCTATAGTTCTCAAACAGCAACCCAGGCCAGGTACATTCCAGCAGTACTGTAGCTTAAGAGGTATAAGAGTGCACCATGAAAATGAACAAAGATGGTGATCATCTCTGGTAAAGACAACCAGTTGGTCCATCTCTATGAAGCAATTTCAAGACTGCTACAGAATTCAGCAAAGATTTGACTTTCTATATACAAATAACTTTCTTTTGAAGAACCATGAAAAGCAACCAGTCAAAAGAAACAAAAACAAACCAAAGAAAATCACATTCCCCCACCCAAACACCAAGCAAGCACCGTGCCCCCCCACAACAAAACCATCCTCCAGAAAATCAGTTCAACAGATACTCAATGGAAATGACTGGCCACAAAAAATCAGAGGCGCTTAGACTGACCACAAAATGAAAGGGAAAAAAACAAAACAAAACAAAAAAACCCAACAACAAAAAACAAACCACACCCAGAGGGCTAAACAAGAACATTCCTTTAGGAAATTAATGAAACAGATTTGAGGTCAATTAAGTAAACAGCTTCCAAGATGCACAGTCCAAGGGACAGAATGATGTTCTTTAAGTTCATACAGTCTCACAGCTTCCCTCTCCCTCACAGAATACAAATGCATGTTTATTTGCACATACACAGAGCAAATAAACCCAAATAATCGCTCATGAACAATTATCTTCCCTGTGATCTATCATGTTTTATTACAGTCACAGAATGGCTCCCCCACCTTCTTTGGATAAACAGTACTGAAAACTAGCTAGAATCTTGTGTCCAGCTTCCCTTTCCCAGCCATTCCTAACAGAAGTAACCTTCTGTAGGAAGACTGCAGCTACAAGAATTTCTAGAATTAAGTGGCTCAAGATATTTTCCAACCATTCAACCTAATCCTGTTCATTAATATAGCATCAGAATATAGCATCCTGTTCATGACTATAGCATTCATTATAAACTTAATCCTGTTCATAAATATAGCATCAAAAAACTTTTTTGAGAACCATAGTTTATAGTCAAAACTCATTTCAAAAAATACAATGCGACTGGATCAGATGATTTGTAAAATACATACCTCCCCTCCCATCCTCAAAATAAATGTATGTGTGAGCATTTATAGGGAAGAAATCAGACTAAATATTAAGCTACATGTAAACACACAATTAAGGGAGAGAAAAAGGCTTTTATACCTTAAAGGTGTTCTACAGTGTTAATGATTGAATGAAAAAAAGACAGAATTTATATCACTTCAATTGCCTCTCATCTGTAAAGTGGGGATAACAATAAAAAGGTTAATGTAAATTGATCATCAATAATGATCAAAGATCATCAATAAAGAAGTGTTATTAAAGGCAAATTTACAGCTATAAGCTTTTAGATAGCCCCCTGATGCCTAAAACATTCATTCTCTTTCCCAAGACTTCCAAAGCAAAAGCAGAATGAAATTTGCCAGCTCTAGTAAGGCTGTCCTACAAGTATGTCTTTTTCTGAGAAGTACTATACTGTGACACTCAAAACACCTGAAAAAAAAAACCCCAGAACAAAACACCTCTTCTATTAGATCAGCTGATCACACCAAGTATATTTTCACAATGTTTTGCCAGGCATTGTCCCATACACTTTAGAATTGGCATGGCAGAAGTAATTGAAACCATTAGGAATAAAGTATCAATCAGGCAGGTTTAAGTGGTTTAACACATTTTATATATTATGAATTTTCCACAAGAGTAACTTTTCTAAGATCCTTGCTGAAATGAAAACTGGACACTATGATGTCAATTGTTTTCTACATTATCCATTACTGCCTGTATTTTCACACAGTTGACAAATTTGTATGCAACTTACCAGTGTTTTAATCACGACTCAAACTTAGGCAACTTATTTCTGCACCAAAACAATGAAAGAACTAAATAATCTTTTAAATGAGTATTGAAAACAAGTATAGTCATATTATACTAGATGGACACACTGAAGTTATTTTTGAAAATCCTTAGAGAACGCTTCTGAAAGTCATGGGCATATGCAGTCAAACCCCAGTCTTGGCTGTTGCCAGAAACCTTAATGAAAGTGAAATATCTAGATTCAATTTCCTCTAAAATGAAAGCACAACTGTTTAATGTCATTGTGCACAATCAGAATCAAGCCCCAGAAAAAAGAACTTGTATAGTAAGTCACTGATACTCCAGGTTGATCAGCAGTGCGTAAGCATGTGTATCGTGCTTTCTGTCAGGAAAAAAAAAGTGGCAAAAAGAACAAGACTTTATAAGGCAGAATATATAGCGTGCTACGGTCAATTAAAAAATATATACAAAAAACAACGGATGACAAGACCCTTCCTATTACAAGCAATAGCACCTTAGCTGCAGAAAGTTATATAACAGTAAAAATATATGTAATATCAGGTGAAGAGGATGAAAATATAGTCAAAGAATGAAATAATCTCAGTTGGATTGTGCAAAGACTACTGCATATGAATAACAGCTTGCATTCCGAATGAGTTTCATTTCTGAGAGGTGATAACAGTGACTTATCTCATTAACTATACCTATTAGTTTCTTGAAAGCTAGTAAATTAAAAGATTGAGCCTACAAATATATACTCTGTAAGCAGGAAGGCAGTTTTCAAGAAACATTAGGTGCTGTTCATGAAGACAAAAGAAAAGCTCATCATAAATATGGACAACTTGATGGATAAGCTTGCCATAGATAAGCTAGACCTACGGGTGAAGGTGGAAGCAATGGAATCAAAAGCAGCAGATATCTCAAGCACTCTAAGTTGAACGTTCTTTAAGATAAAGGATGATACCAAAGAACAAAGTGTGAATGAATGTAGTTTCTCAGCCTTCAGAATCAAAGCTCAAATACATCTGATGCCATCTGATTCCTTTGACCAAGATTCACTTTATACAGTTACATGCTGGAAAAGATATCCAAAGCATATTTTGCCATTGTATACTGTCAAGTCTTAGCAGGCAAAAAACACAACTTACTTGAATATTAAACAGATCAGGACATGCATATTTTAAGTGAATATCCAGAGAGAATGACAAAGTCCTTTGCTTTCGGAAGTCAGGGTAAGTCTCAGAACAAAATGGGCAGTGGTCTTAAACCCACACCCTTGCGCATATGCTACTCTAACTTGGGATGATACTGCTAGACCTGAGGAGCAAATGACCAGAGAAGAAACAATGCACCACATAAATGGAACTCCCTTCGAAGGAGCATAGCCCCAAAAGCTGTACATTAATGCTGCGAAGCAGAAAATACCACAGAATTGCCTTTGCCAAACTACAGGGTTGGGAGAAAAGACCAGATCTGCTGCCTTAAAGATGCAAGAAAAGAACACCACAGCTCCAACACGTGAAGAAAAAGGAAGGATCTGGTATGGATGCTTGTTCGCTTACATACCAAAATAATCCCAAGCTGGACTGGGTTCTCTTTTCTGCTCCACAATGATGTATCAGTGAGTCAAGACTGTATAGGATACCTGCTCACTTTCAACTCCCCTGCAATAAAAATGTCTACTGTCAGTTCATTTAAAAAACATGTTAACTGTTTAACTGTTGTGTAAAACAGAGTTGAGCGTTAGAAGAGTATTGGCACGGTTATTAAGCCTTATTTCCTCACCACAAGATGGATCACTGAACAACAAACAGCATACGTTGATGTCCAGGAACAAGTTAGAAATTAGTTCCTGCTGGAAGTTCTCCAGGTGAGTTACTTGTACAACAAGGGTCAGAACTGCAGCCTAAAGACAGTCCCACTAACAATACATAAAGCCTGTAACACTGATCTGGTCATTTGCAATAAAGATGAGTTCTACAACACATGCAGCCCGATGTATATTAGAAGATAACAGTGAAAGATCTGAGAAACACAGGATGCAACAGAAATGTTTATTTCAAGAGCATAATGATCACTGTGTCCAACAATGAAGTTATTCTCAAGAGCCTTGCAAAGAAGTCATATCTCATCAAATTATAGGTCAAAGAATGGGGAAAAAAAAACTCACAGATCACAGAGAAACTACATGGCAGAAGTTCTCTATATTGCCTGTGACTTCTTCTTCCAAAGCTAATCAAAAAACACTAAAAATAAACATCTCAAAGATGCACACATTTGATCTCATATATATCCTGTACTGCAAATAACAGATATGAAAACTGGGCACTGCTACACAGGTATGCTCACACTGTCTTAGACTAAGCAATGCTCTTGTCCAAAGTACCAGGAAGTTTGGATACAGAACAGGACAAGACTTACTGAAGGTAATGAAGTCTATAAACATGACAATTCAAAAAAATTTTATATCAACTCAAGGAGTCACAATAATTTTATACCATCAGCAGAGCTCTCAAGCATAATCATTATCTGTTGTATCCTAACAGCTTAGAAAAACAAGTCCACACATATTCTTCACTCTTCAATCTCCTTGGTGCTCACCCATCTTTTTCTGAATAATATACACCTTGAATAACCAACATTCTTGCAACACCTCCAAATCGTATCCAAGGCAGCAAAATCCTTGCGCACTAATGGTAAGATTGCCACAACTGTACCTCTTCCCCCATTTTATGCATTTTTTATGCATATGTAATTCAGCATGTAATAATACCCAATGGCTAATGCCAGCCAGAAGTAGAAAACTTAAAAGCTTGTCATGCTGCTCAATACAGTTTTCCTGCCTTTTTGTCTCACTTTACTACAAACTGCTAAGGGTACACGTAACCTTATGTTAACAACACAAATGTAAGACCCTCACAAGCCACCCTTTCCAGTATTTTGTTCAACTTCAATACTCTGCTCCAAAATCAAGAATTTCATTTTTAACAACTTTTTGGAATGGTTTCCTGAATTAACTTTTTTTCCTGTTCTTTCTTCCCAGAATATTATTTTTTTAATGTCTATTAGTCTTCCCACCAGATCACCAGTTTCATTGAATTGTATCTTAAACTACAGAAATATCAGCACCTCAAGATTCACAGCATATATTCCTCACAGCCAGAGACAGGCATTTCCATGGTTAGACCTGATGAGATCTTCCAGTATCTACTTTTCCTAGCTACCGTATGGAAACTTGAAAGAAAATATTTCACACTTATGAAATAATCTGCCCACTGAAGATGCTTCTTTCTAACACTCAGGGAAGACTGATCTATACTCAGAGCCTAAGAACATTTCTCTCCTTTGGAAACCTTCTCATCCAATATATTGTGGCTGATACTCATGAATATTTTACCCCTTTTAATGTAGTTATTGACACCTTGTTGTTAAATATGGGTTAAATTATTTTCTTCCATCCTTAAAAAAATCCATTGCAACTTATAAAAGAATAATTCCAAATTTGTTGTATTTCAGTTAAGATGATGTTTTTGGTACTTATATTAAAACAAAGAAGAGGAAATACTGATTTAATTTGGTTACTATTCAAAACAGGTTGAAGTAACACTCTAGGTCAAGACTCAAGTTCAAGATTAAGATGTATTAACACTGCAAGAACTATTCGTGTGCCATGTGCCTCTGGCTAAACAGAGTAAAAATACCCATTAGTACAATCCCCACTCCTGTAACTCCAGTTCAAGAGCAAAACACTCTAGGTAAATTATGTGCAACTGTACATTTTGAATCCCAAGAAGTTCAAGAACCACCCAAATACCAAGTGTAACTTTTGGCCATCTGACACTAACTTAAAAGAAATAAAAAACACTGAGTGTTGAAACAAAACTTACTCAGATACTTGTTCAGCAGTTGGGAACTCCACAGAAACTGGAAAAAAAAAAGATTTAATTAAAGGTATTTTTAAATATGGAAACACACAAGTAATTTCAAGCACACAGGCACAAAACCAATGTAAACGCAACTGAAAGGACTGTAGCAACAGACACATACCATGTGTAAATATTTTATGTATGTACACTACATATAAAAGACATCATATGCACTCACCTTTTTCTATAACAACTTGACAAGTATGAGTATCGTTTTCACTCAGATGTGTGGCCATGTTATCCAAGCCAGAAACATCAGTCAGGAAATCACAATTAAGACATACTACAGTCAAACCGCTAGAGAAGAAAAACGTACAAGAAAGTGTAAATACTACATGTTTCTGAAAAGATTTTACTTAATTCACCGCAACTGAACAGACTATATAAGAAAAACACTCATGCAACTTTGGATAAATTGTGTCACAAAAAATACTGCCTATATGTCTAGAAACCCCAAGACATTTCTGTGAAATGCCATACAAATCAAGAATGGCACTTCAGACTAATTTATATGCAAAAGTGCAAAAACATTTCTTAATTTGGCACATTATGAATATTTGGAGAATAAAGGGAACTCTCTGAATGATTTGATCAAGTAGTTAAGAGTTGCAGATAAATAGCAAATATTTGCCTCTGAAGAGAACACTGCCAATGTTAGCACTAACATTTTTATTTTCCTGCTCTTTCTAAACTGTGAAAGGCTAGAAATTCAAGAGGTCATTTACCTCATTTAATCAATCAGCTCACAGTAAAAATACCATTTGTATGGGTAACTGATAAAGGAAATTACCTTAGCTCTTCTGAATGCTTCTTATAGATCCAAAATCTTTTACTTGGACGAGCACTATGAAAACTAAATAGAAGAAAGCATTAACACTTAAACTGATTTTCAATGCATTTTTTTCCATATATCCCCTACACTATAAATAGTACTGTAACTTGCTCATGATAAAGCATGAAAATGAACATAAGATTTCTGAAGACCTACAGGTTTGTGATTCTCATCTATAACTCAAAATACTGAAGTAAAAAATGCAACGGGATTTTTAATTATTTCAGCTTAAAAGGAAAATAAACAAAGTCCGGGCAGAAAACCAAAAAAAAAAAAAAAGAAAGAAACTCTGAACACCTGATGTGGCTTCTGCTGCTGAATTAGCATCAAGGAGATATGAAACAGAAAGGACTGGCTGTTCTGCTGCATGGTTTAGTATGAGATCACCCAGTACAGGGGCAAGAAGGAAAAGCTCTCCTTAGATTCACCTTTCCCATTCGGGAATAAGCTTTTTTTGTACAAAGCTAAGCAGATTTTTTTCCCCTAAATACGCATCCCAAAGCTTATATGCATAAAAGCATGGAAACAATTTCAAACGAAAACTTTTACGAACACTGATGTTGTAAGATAAGAATTGAAGAGTTCCTAAAATGCCAGGACACTCTATGTACTTGTATGTATTTAAATATACAACTGCATGCTATTTCTTTCTGCAAGACCTTTGACTTACTCAAGGCACAGGATTAACAAGCAGGTTTTCAAAACTACTGTATGATCTATGTCTAATTTATTGCATAATATATTCCTGTTGCTTTGAAAACATAAGTACTTGTTTTCTTAATAGTTTTTCAATGCTTGTCATCAGTAGTAACATACACTGCTTTATAGCCAGCAAGAAAACCCTTGAGAGGTGAGATGGTATTCTACAGCTGATGACAAGAAAGTTTAAGTATCCATTTGAGTATGTTGAGACATCCATTACATGGTATTCCAAGCACAGATTTCACTAGCAATAGCTGTAGCTTTACATGTTCAACACTTTCGATTAGTTTTTAAGTCTGAAACCCAAAAAATAATTAACAAACAATTAGTAATTACTTGTAAAGCCTGGTTGAAATGACTGGGACAAGTTCCATGAAGACTCTGGAGCAAAGACAGAAGATGGCCTGAAGCGCAAGATTTTTAAGGCAGAATGAGGCCCTCAATACAAAGGGAAAAATTCAAGTTTACACATTTCCCTGCAAGTCCCATGACCCAGATCAAAAATTCAACACAAACACTTAAAATAATTAATATGAATTTAAACAGTAGTTTATATGTATTTTATGTGACAAATTTGCAGAGGAGTTCTTACCTCATCATGTGATTCACATAGGCTTTGCTACAACTAGTGTTGTATCTGCATAAGCTACAATGGACATAAGCAGGAAAGTGGCTTGCAAAATCTTTTATTTCTGAGAAACACTCAATACATTTGTGAGATCCCAAATGATACCTAGGAGTAATATAAAAGTAGGTTAATAATTAACTTTAACACTTAGATATGTTGATGACATAACTACTTCAAATTTTTACTTTAAATCTGTAACAAGGATGTTTTTTCTTTAGTTCTATCACTATAATCTTAATCATAAAATGAAAGATAATGTAAGCATCTGTTATTTGCCACTGCTTGTCACACCACTCGCAAACCGGATATGACACTAGATGAGCAACTCTGATTATAGCTGCTGCTTCTGTCTTTATACTGTTTAAAAAGATTTCCAAAGAGGCATTTCATATATTATGTGTAGAGAAGCCTGTGGTTTTCTTGTCCCTACCACTTCTGATATTCCTCACAAGTCTTGAAACACTGACAAAATGCAGAGTCTGCTCTTCCCAATTTTGCAGACTGTTTTCAGATATCTCGAAGATGTGTGCATATGTACGTAGATATACACACACGTACACTTAAAGCATACGTATATTCGCACACGAGTGTTAACACCTTATTGAAAGGCAGCATCTATCATCTTTAAACAAAGACATCTTTAAACAACGAACTTAGGTTATAAAATGCAATCATATTCTAGTCCATAAAACACCTGCTAAGTTATCAAAATAAGGATAGTGTACAACCCACAGCTTCTCAATCAAAGTGCCTCCTAGAGGCAGACAAACTTAAATTAAGGATTCTAAAACTCTTACTTTGAAGGAAAAAAATTATTTTTCCCTTCACGAGGAAGCCTAAAATGAATACCTGGGCAAATGTATTCCCCTATACAGATAATTTTCAAGCACAAATTTGTCTGACAAGTCAGTATTTCAATAGTCTGTGGCTTTTTGTGTATAGGAAAATCTAAATTTAGAATACAGAATTTTCCAGAGCATCTGTTCATCCATCATGTTTATCTGCCACTGAAGTTAAGAGGAAAGCAGATTTAGAATTATAATCATAGTATCACCATGCGAGAAGTTTCTTTACAAGTATTCTTCCCACAGAAGTCAAATGTCAAATTTTCTATACTGTGGTACTGAAAATCATTTAAAAATAATGAGCAGTTATTTATACTCAGAATATGTAAAAATATATTTTACCTCACATTATATAATGTTGTATTTGCAACTTTATTTTTTTTTTTGCTGCTACTGTTGGTCCATGCATTTTGTCTCTTGGATACAGTGGATGACTTTGATTTTCCTCTTGACTTATTCGCATTAGATCTTCTACTGCTTGTATTTTTAGCTTTAGGTGATAACTGAAATGTTGATGTGCTCGTACTAACAGAAGATGTAGCAGATGATCCTGACTGAAGAGCTCCAACAGATGCTCGAATTGTAACCTAGAAGTACGAAATTAAAAATTGTTCTCTTTCGATTTAGTGGATTTTTTTTCCAGCTCTCATTTCCATTTGTGCTGAAGTTTGAGCCATCTTAGGATAAAAATAAGTATATTTTACATAATGTAAAAAAAAACTCTAGGTGATAAAGCAGGTTTTGAAAAACATGAAATAATGTGTTCGTGCACAAATATAAACTAAGGAATCTATTTCCAGGAAAGTGAATGTTAAACATCTCATAGATCACCTTGACGAAACGCACTGCTCTTTATCAGCTCTGCTACTGACTACAAACTGTTTTCTTAAAGCAAAAAAAGCAAAGCAAAAAAACACCTCCCAAACGCCCTACCACACTGAGGAAAAGAAATACAGGGTCAGGCGAACTAGCTCCACATGGAAAATCCCATCAGTTTTCTGATTAAATAAACCACTGTTGTCTTATCGCCTCCTGACCAGCAGATCTACTTACTACACATATTTTTGACCTTCACCCTAGCCTCTGCCCCATGCTGTGAAGGGCAAATTCTGATTCTAACCTCTTGTCTCACCTTATCGCACTCCCTTGCCTTGCCTTTTAGTTGTCCAGTTTTCACTAACTGCACAACTTAAAATTCTACCTCTTGCCAAAGCTCAGTTTTTATGGTTCCAAACTTCCAAGTATTATCAATGTCCTGTCAAAGTCTAACAACAAAGATTTTAAATAAATCTAAGCTTTCCTTACATCTACAAGCCTCTGAAATCTAGAAAAATTGAAACATTATCACAGAACACAGAATCATTGCTTCACATGGTCATGAAATCCTATCAACATCAACAATTTTCCTTGCAAAGTACAAAACTTCATTTCCTGTAGGACTATTGTATGAGGAGCTGACCAATATGTTCCTTCACTTTTTAATTTCAACTGAAAGAAAATAAATTTTCACATTTTATTAAAAGATTGTAGAAAAAATCTTGAAATCTACAGGAAAATTCTACTCTAATTTGTTGCTCCTCAAAAAAAACCAGAAGAATGACTTAAACATAGCCTAAGTATTCTGAAGGGACTCTGATTTTCTCACAATACATAGAGCAAATTGTTTGCTGTACTGCTTCATAGCGCTAAAGCTAAGCGGTCCTGGGGCACTCAGGTCTGACTAGGATCACCTATATGGAGTGGCCTACCATACATGATTTGATTTATGGCACTACTTGTCACAGGTTAACAATGTTTCATGGCAAGTGACACACATCCTTGAGACCACCAACTAGACTACATGATCTGCTCCTAGCACAAAAGAAGATAAAACAAGAAGAGGACAAATTAATCCATAGCTCAAGAAACCAGCAGTCATGGTTGGACAATTATATACCTATACATCTATATGGATGGGGGTGTGTACATACACCTGAGTTCAATATACATGCATGGAAAAGACAACAAAAAGATGATCAGTAGAAAATCATAACCAGTACGTCTAACAAGTCTTGCAATGGGAAAGAAATGAAGCTGTTTTGGAGGCGGCGAAAATTTCACTGCTTTTTAGAGAGGGGGAAAAGCACTTTCTTCCCTAGCAAGGTATATTTTTCCCAGGCCCCTTTTAGTTCCTATGTGACACACTTACCTTTGTTCCAGGAGGCAAACCTTCTAACTGCTTAGGTTTCCTAAATGTTCGATGATGCTGGGTCTTATGATCCATTTTTTCCTTGCACGTCAAAAACTGCAGCCTGCATTTAGTGCAACGGTATATTCCTTTTTTCTTTTAAAGAAGAAAGAAATTTTGTAGTAAACCAATGATGCTAAAAAAAACTCCAACCCTAATCTGCCTCAAGAAGTAACCACAAAGCTTTTCAAATTCAACCTGAAAAACTCCTAATGTTGTAAAAGCCAAAAGGGTGTAGTAATTAAAAAGAACATTTAAACATTTTAACAGTGCAAGGCATACTATTACTGAGAAGAGCAGTAGTCAGGTTACTACTTTCAAGGAACACACTGCTTAACAAACCTAAGGATTATTACTGCTGTTAAGAAAAATAGAACACTACAATGTCAAGAACAAGAACAGTGAAGACATTATCTCAAGTGTATGCACAGTTTAAGTGGGGATCTGCTCTCATACAGCATATTTGGAAATATGGAAAGATTCTAACAATTTACTTAAATTTTTTTCAAAAGAAACAGTCAGGTTAATCCTGGTTAACAAGTTAATCCACCTTTTTTAGAAATTATATAAAATTTCCTAGTGTTAAGAAATGAAAACAGCTGCTTACCTGGTGCCTCATGTAATGCTGCATATATGGTGCTCCAATCTTTATTACTTTGAGGCAAAATGGGCATAACAAATGTTTTGTATTTTCATGAACTGTTCGGAAATGTGTTTCTACATCTGAAAAAGCTGAGGATCGATAATTGCATACCTAGAAACAGAAGTTTTACTTTCCTGTTAAAACTTTATTGATGGAGAGAAACAGACTAGGGGGGTGGGGAATGTAATCTAAATACAAAACCAATCACACTGAGATACCTGGCAAACATACGGCATTTCACCTGGCTTGTGATTGTCCTTCATATGTTGCAAAAGAACTTGCTCTGTTTCAAAGGATAATTCACAGATTTTACAAATAGCTAGAAAAGTTAAAAAAAAGATTGGTTAGTTTTGGTGCAAAATTGGATAAACTGTAATATTTATGTATGCATAAATTGTATTAATTATAATGTTAATACAATTCAAGGACGATTCTGTTCTTGAAATTCCCTGAACAGCTTCAGGAAACCCCAGGTCCAAGTCCCTTAAATAACACGAATTCTTGCAACCAAGCTTTATTTAGAAAAGGGGGAAGAGGCAAAAGCATTCTGATTTTTTTTTTTAAAGAAACATTCCTCCAAAGCTGAATAACCGCATAGCTCCTACATTAAATCTCAAAGCAATTGCTTTTAAAGTATATCTGCTCACTTCAGCTTTATTCTTAAATTATAACTTGTTAAGAAAAAAAGCCAGAAAATACCTAAAAAGTTTTAAGATCACAAGAAGATTCAATGTGCTACAGTCTAACTTACTAGATGACTCATAAGGCGTGTGTGTGCTTTCAATGTGGCACTGCAGCTGGAAGGGGGTGGGAAACTGGCGGTAGCAATGCTGGCAGGTGGTGTGGCTTTCCCAACTTTCACTGCTCTGCTTCTCAAGTTCTAAGTGATGTTTCATATGGTTCATAAACCTTTAAAAGACAGCGAACATGTGCAAAAAGCTACATTTTAACAAATGTTATACATGGGAATGTCACACATAGGATGAAGATAAAGCTTTAGAAACCTTGTAAGCACTTCTTAATTTCTAAGTATTATTAGAGTAGGCATTCATTAAAGTTAAGCAAGCTGACTAGGCCAGAGCTAATCTTTCAAAGTTCAGAACGAAATATTGACTGCTATTAGAAACACAACACTTACCTGAAACACATTCTAGGAATGAAGCCTTTTATTATATTTTTCATTTTATTATATTTGCTGTGTCAGGTTTCTTGCCATGAAGTACAGGGAAATTAGCGACAAAACATACAAACTGTTCACTTTTTAAACTACTTATGAAAGTTCCTCTTATGAACATTTCAAAAACACATTATTAAATAAGGATCACTTTGGATCTGCTGAAAGCTATTAAGCAGCAAGACAGTACCCGCAATGAAGGACATGCGCACCTGAATCTACCTCCTTTCAGAACTGACAGGGTTCCAAAAGTTTTCTTTGCATAATTCTTCCAACCTAAGTATTTTATGAAGTACAGTTAAACGCCAGTGTGCAGCTGGTAATCCAAACAGTACTGCAAACCTGGCAGTATAATGTCAGATACATCAGAAAAGTCAAATACACACAGACAAGACAACTGTACAAGTGAAGTGAGAACATCTCAGTATTAACAGCCACCGCCTCTCCTTCATTAACACATGCCCACCTTTCTGTAGGAAAGCCCACATGTCCTGTTCATGACTAGAACTTGGAAGGTGACAGCTCCTTGTGGAGCAGTTGTGACAAAGACAGGTTATTTGTGCCGCCTACTACAGCTCACTTAACCATCCTATTTTGTATAGGCTTCATTTCAGTACTGCCAGAGGAACACGTAAATACATATCATGCTTCCAGAAGAAATGTATTTCTCAACATTGTAACCTTGAAATTTAAAATCAAGAGTATGGCCTCTTACTTTGATAAGGAGAATATTCGTTACCTCAAGCTGCTTCAGTGTTGTGTTCAATACTAACTCTTTTAAACAGTAAGGGAAATGAAGACGTAAATTTTCTGAATTAAGGTCCAGAAAACTTCCATTAGAGGTAGACACGTGACACATTTTTTTTTTTTGATACAAAAATGGTTAATAAATCTTGAAAGAAAAAATTGAATTTAGGTGCAGACTTACTGCAAATTTAATAACTGAAAGTGGATTCTATAGAAATCCAAATAAAATTGACACGATCATTGTAACAGCTTGCTCTGGAATGTACAGGGACGATAAAAACCAAAAGCTCCTATACAATGCCAAGCATAAAATATTGCAAGAAAAATCCTCAGAAAGAAACTCAAACATTCTCAAAAAAAGCCAACCCACAACCTTATGCAGCAACAGCTGATCTCATGGAGCCAGCAAGTCCATTTTTGTGCATTTTGCGCACTTACTAATATAATCAAGATTTAAAATAAATTTGGTCACCCAAGTAATTCTGACAAAGTTGCTGCCCTTTCCAACTCCAAAGTCTATTAACTAGTCTTATTAAAGCTATACTATTTCTATTAAAAACTATTAAAATTAGTATTTTAATCTGTAAAAAGTTTAAGCTACAGACATTATTTTTATAGACCTCAGCAATCACAAGAGAGTTCAAATACCTTATGTTATTTTTAAGAACTTTCAGGCAACTGAAGCACTTAAATGTTGTATGAGTCTTCTGCTCCTGTTGTACCTGCTGGATATCACCTTCATGTTTCCCATAATAGAAGTCATTAACTAGCATAATCAGTTTTCCTTTCTCAGATTCAGCAAACTTGCTTGTTGTGCTTGAACATTCAGTTTTCTCCACTCCCGGGAAAAAGTTATTTATCATATCTGGACAACAATACTGGGTGGAATGGGGAGGAGGAGGAGAGAGGAAAATAAAGATTTGTCTCTCATCAAAATGCACCAATAATGACAATACTTTGAAACCTGGCTAAACAAAGCTACATGTAAAGCTCCATTCCAATTACTCGGACACAGTTCAACTTCATTCCTATTCTCATACATCTTTTGAATTATAACTGATCTTTAATAGTGTTTAGATAATAAATAATTTTTTTTTAAACACTGAAGAGGCATTATCCTCATAAGCCAAATTTAAGTTACAAATCAGAATATCATTGTTGCTAAGTGGTGTCTTACTGATTAGAAAAATATATATTTGGTTTAAATTTAATAATGAAAAAGAAACATAGCTTTTCTGCATGTATAATGCTCATAGGTTAGATTTACTGAGAACTTCTCAGTAAGTTATATCGTTTATTTCTTTGGGAAGAACATTCATTGCAGATTACAGAAGTTTCTTCCAGCATTGCAAAAGAATTCTGCAATTTAAAGTCCCACAATGCATATTGTTCAACTCTTAGATAAGAGTTTACATAATGTTTATACATCTGATTGCTATACTATGAAACTTAATGCTTAGAAAGTATTAAGAAATTCATGTAGAAGATGAAATTCCCTGAAATGGAATATTTACATCTGAGAACTGCATTTAGCATTTGTACCCTGTCTCATGATACCAAAAAGCAAGTTTTTGAGAGACAGGACACTTTTCACAAAGAGAAGCTCATTGAACTTTGTCATCATTACATTTATCAGAACCCAAACATTTTACCTTCATATGATTTTTTAAAGGATCCATAAGATTGAAGTGAATATTGCACTTTGGACAAGCTCGTGGAAAAGGTCCTCCATTTTTCATGTTGCTTGATGCAGTATTTGTATCTGTAAAAGATAAAATAAATTAAGCTTCCGAAGTCACAAGCAGAATAACAACGGATTTATTTTTACTTACTCTTCTAATAAAACATATTATTTTAAACAAAAACTATGACTCATGGTAGAGGTAGACATAAACAAGGTTTTTACAACTATTTTCTAGCTAATCTTAGTTTTTCCAAGTTCAAGTTTATCCCTTTTGCCTATAAAAAGACACATGCCTATAAACAAAACTTTCACAGTTTTAGACTCAAAAGAGAAAAAATGTGAAGGGATAAAAGAAACATGTCAGACAAATATAAAGCGTTAGTTCTACCCTCCCCTTGTTCCCCTAGCATGGGCTAGATCTGGTGATTTTTAAGAGCTTCAGTTCTCACAGGAACATGCAAAAGTCCCTTTATGACACAAGCTGATGATAATCACAATAAGGTTCATAATAATTGCTTTTCGAAAGGAATTTCACTGTATGGTTTTCAATGATGAGGATATCTCTGGGCAGGAGCTGAAACTTAGGCCTGTCCAGTTAATCACTCCTGTTGAGCAAAGGCATCTTTGGAAAACCTGGAGAATAAATTCTCTAAGTAATTAACTTCAATAATGAAAGGAAATAATATTTTTATTAGCAAGAGAAGATGATTAATATCTACAGAAAGGGGGAAAAAAAGATTAAAAAAATTACACCAAATTTGCATTAGCTCAAAATTTATTAAAGAGACTCAGACTTCCAGTTTTCTCTAAAGTGCCTTCCTCTCTTCACTCCCTCGCTGCTCTCCCCATCCCACCCCCCAAAAAAAGCAAAAAGAAAAGTATCAGAGAAAGAAATATTTTTGCTTATGGAGTTCTCTTGCATTTATGTCATCCGCAAACCCAGAGGACTTCAGGTTAGGTAATATTAAGTTCAGGAAGAGCAAAATAGCATCTTGACCAACCACAGGGTCAACGGTACACTGTCAGATAATGAACAAATGTAATAAAGAAATATTCAAATACATCTGCTTTGTATCAAGTGAATAAGCAAGCATAGGTTTGAAAATATGACCATATTACCTCAAATTTTGTCATAAAACACAATCTTATGTAGTCCATGAGGTAGGCATGGATCAAGTGGCATTTTTCCTTAAGGATATTATTATTTCAAGAATCATAAACAAGCAAAAAGCCTCTCACATGAGCAGATGACCATGCAAAAGACATCTCATAAAAGTGCTCAAGTCTTTACTATTACTGTTTGTAAGACATTTTTACAAGTTACAGCTAAGGGAAACCTAATTTTGAAGAAAATAAGTTCTGCAGCAAGATCTAATGTTCTGTGATGCCTCAGTGATGGATTCTCTGATAGATTTAAAATTTGTACATTAGCAATGGGACCACTTGGGAAAAATCATAAAAATCAAATTCTTTTGTTACCAAATTTAACATTCTGGGCTATCGTGTGCTTATTACAGGCTGAAACATAAGATCCGCATTGTCCACACAGGCTAAAGTAATTTTTCTCGATGCAAGACTGAATGCTTTACCTCCCGCTTACTGGTTGCTAATGGAGAGCCCAGTAGGAGAAGAGCTGCAGACAAGAAGTGCAGGAAGAAGAAAGAAAAACACAAAAAAAAAGCCCCACCAAACCCATGTGACTCTCAAAAGTGAAGTCAACACTACACAGGCAACTTATTTCAATATTAATGTGGTTGGTCAGAATGTGGTTGGAAATGTCTTCCTGTAGAGGAAGAAATACCTTCAGAGCCTCCTGAACCTCCTCCCTTTCCACTGCTATTTTAAACCAATTCAGAAACACTGCTGGGTGTCAGGGGGTAGGAGGTAAGGGAATAAAAAATAAAATAAATAAATAATAATTAAAAAGGATAGCAAAACATACTTTGCCATACTTGTTCCAGGGACAGAATTACAGAAGACTTTAGGTTGGAAGGGGACCTGTGGAGATGTTCCTGACCAAATTCCCACTCAAAGCAAGCCCAGCTTGATCAGGATACTCAAGACTTTGCCCAGTCAACTTCTGCATATCTACAGGGAGCACACTCTGGGCTCCTGCTCTTATGTCCCCATTCTTAAGATTTTTTTTCC
This sequence comes from Crypturellus tataupa, assembly GCA_034781795.1. Classification (NCBI taxonomy): domain Eukaryota; kingdom Metazoa; phylum Chordata; class Aves; order Tinamiformes; family Tinamidae; genus Crypturellus; species Crypturellus tataupa. The sequence continues at coordinate 2,641,161 of JAWLRI010000032.1, forward strand.
TGTCATCTCAGAGTAGTCGATAAATTCTGCAGTCTCAGAACTACTGTAATCCTGTTTTTTTGTTTTATTTTAAACTATCAACTCTAGTCAGTTCTTTGATACATAAAGTCTGAACTAAAAATGATTTTTTGCATGCATGTAAATTCACAGCTTCTAAACAAGTTAACTACTGTTTTATAGGATGACACATAGCTAAAAAAAATCTAGGTCTTAAGTCTGAATATACAAAAGTGTTGGATATTTTAATTTGTAAAGCTATATGGATTCCTGCATATACTTTTTTTATTTTAATACATAATAAAAAGCAGAGTTAATTTACACTGTCTTAAGAGCATTAATAATTCTGATCAACTTAAGCATTATATGACTGCTAGCTTTTTCCATGAAGCAGTTATAAAGATTGATAGCAAGACCATTTGTTCCAACTTTGAGAGATAAATTTTGTAATGGAGTTACTGTTTGAGAGCTAACTACACATAAAACAGTGAAATTGCTTCCAGCACCAACCTTGGCCTTTTTTGGAGTTACAGTGTTGCCGTTAGAAGTAGCAGAACATTTAAATAAAAAAAAATAATAATAAAATAATAATAAAAAAAAAAGCACACACACACCTAAACCTCTGTAGGGGAGAAGGAGAAACCACCTCATTCCCTTTCCCAAAGTATATTATGAAAACATTAATGTTACCTACACTTTTAAAGGATGGACAAGTCTAAATAAGTTATTAAGATCTAAATGGTCTATTATATGAGGGAGAAGTTAAAAAAAAACTATATCCAACTCAAGTATTCTAAGGTATTCTCAGAGAAGATTATTTCACAGTGAAGTTAAGCAGCTGTTTTCTGCAATGCCCAATATCAACTGAGAAAGCAAAGCTGCATGCCAATAAGTCTTAAATGCCAGCACAAGCCTTGTAAACTTCTTATCTCTCCCAACCATCTACCTGTTCAACAGTTTCCTAGAGTGCAATGAAGAACTTAACTGTATTAGTCCTGACTGCAAAAGTCTCAACAATGAGAGAACTTGTGTCACACAGAAGCGCTCCTAGTTCTCTTAGGATGGACAAACCAAAACCTGGGCCATGGTTGCTGTCACCCAACACTAATTACAACCTAGCAAAGAGGTCAGATACAGGGTCCACCCCGCCACACACCTTTCAGTCCACAGAGACCAAGAAACAGGGCATGCCTTTTTTATATATATATATATATATATATATATATATATATATATATATAAAAAATGGGTATACATATTTATATTATTTACATATTTCAGTGCATAGAGATAATTTTCTAGTAAGTTTGCTCTTCCAGGAGAGTTATCCTGATAGTAGGACAGCATACACACATTTCCATTTGAATTCCGTTTTTCGTTCATAAAAACAGCATTTGAATGCATGCTTTGATAAAAAATGAAAATAATTTTAAGTATTATTTAATACCTAGTTGGTATACAACATTTCTACATCTCACAGGCAAGGAATTTTGACAAGACAAAAGCCATCATGCATATGCCTGGATTTTTCAGGCATATATATATATGTATGTATATATATATAGTTAGTGGATTTTGTCATATTTATAAGACTTAAAGAAATTAAGTATTTGTTTGCAAATCCAGATGAAGGGAACTATGATCCTTAATTCCTTAATATTAGCAATGAATTAAGCACAAGGGCATGAAGTGGGCATTCAAAATGTTCTTTCAAACCTCAAATTATAATTACCTAGCCATTTGCAAAATTTGAAATATCTTAGTTGTCTAAAATGATAATTATTTGTTATGCTAGTAACAAATAAATTCATTGGTGCTTCATCCACTGCAATCTCTATTTAGATGGAGGGGTTTTTTGTTTGTTCTTTTTTTGTTTTTTTTTTCTGTTTTAAACCAGTTTGCATTGGCTCCACTGACTAAAATGAATCATTTCAGATTTGTGCCAACATGAAACATCAATTAAGAACACAGATTTCATTCTGGATTGTGTATTATTAATGAAAAAGCTAACAGTTAAATCAGTCAATTGCAAGTGCAAGAATTTTTCATTAGATTTCCTTTTAAGTAATACAAATACCTTAACACAGAAACTATGTCCACTTATAACACATCAATTATATAAATGCATGTTCTTATATTTTCAAGCACATTCACTGAGCTAAATAGTTTCTGCTAAAAAAAAATCTTTTTAAATTGGTTAGCAAAAAGATCTGTTAAGAGATCTGGAAAAAATCTGTCATAGGATAAAAGACATTTTACAGTATTATAGGCTACACCTTTATGAACAACTTTAACATCACTTTACAAAATTATTAGATTTTATTATTAGCATGAAGATTCTATTAGAAAACACCCCCAAATCAGGATGATTTATAACTTCCTAGAGTTTTGACATTCTGAAGTTTCCAACAGAATTGCCAGATCTACTTAAATGCTCGATATTTCAGTATCAAATATTCAGTGTGCTGCTGCCACCTGTTTCAAATTTAATTCCAATTTTTCCTTAGGAATTGCTCAAACTGCTACACAATCCTAGCTTTGCCAATGAAATATTCCTGACAAAGAAGCAGGAAAGCACTGTCATGCATCTGATGCATCTCTAATGCATCTCTCCAAAGTGTCTCTCTAAATTGGTGCCTGAACACAAAACTTCTCAGACCGCTGACGTTTCAGGATGCCCCCACAGCAAGCTGAGCAACTGAAATGATCAGGGATGCCAGGTACTCAAGAACTCTAGGGAAAGCAGCAGCCAAAAAACTGTTGTTTAGTGTCATATCCCAGTTCCAGTATCTCACAAAAATCTAGGGCTATGAATGTACATATACATTACATTCACCTCTGAACACCAGAGTTCTTCACAGCATTACCTGGTTCCTCCAAATTGCTGAATCTGTGGGATAACCACCCTAAAACATTCTCAAAAAGCGTGCAAGAATTTCACAAATATCCTCCAGCACTCATAAAAACAGAATTACCCATGTTTAACTTCTGATGTTTAATAATCTAACAAAATGGTTGGCTAATGTCAGTCATTTCTTTAGTTCTTAGATCTAACGAAATGTCCAGCCATCAAGACTCATGCTGTGAAGCATTAGCTTTTTTTTAAGATGTCTTCAAATACACAAGTGAATTGTCCTGCAGAATACTGAAGCCAGTTTCCCAACGCTTCTGCTTTAAGGAGCACATTCCACAGCATCTTGAGCTCACGGCGCTGCATGGGAGTTAAAAGCGTAACACTACCACCAGTAAGTATGCATTGGAACATACAAACCACCTGGACCTAAGTGGCTTACACAGCAAAATCATATAAGCCAAGCCATGCAGATACTTACTGTAGTGTAACGAAATAGCATCTGACTTCTGTTTCAGGGGACTGTAAGACACTTCTGTTTCAGCCTTCAAACCCTTTCTATTAATTCCCAAATCCAACAGCTATCTTACTAACATAGACAGAGGTCAAATAGAGCACACTTAAGATATTTTGAATTACAATCTTGATGCTTTTAATTTTGAGGGAAGTGCATTTGTGTGGAGAAGGACAGGCATCTAAAGTAAGTTCACGTTTTGAGTAAGGATTCTAATATTAGTCCTTCTAACTTGAAAAAAAATAACTAAATACCAGTGCTTTGAAGAATTAGGTCTGGACTACTGAGCCATCTGTAATAAATCAAACCCTTATTTACTTTTTGAAAAGTTATTTATTCAAGTAAGATAGTATTTGGAATATAAAATAGTTGGACATATATGGAAATTCATGACCAACCCTTTACTAACCAGAAGATGGAGGGAATGCCTGACCTTTAGACTTGAAATAATCACATGAAAAAGAGATCAGTGATTATTTTATTTATATAATCTGTTAGTATGGCCTGTTACCTCACAGAAGAATAAGAATGAGATGATTCTAGTTATTAGTAAAGTGTAATCCTTCACAAAGGACACAGCAAGTTTCTGATTATAACCTGTTTAAGTTTTAAAGCATGCAGTATATTCAATCAACTTCATCTGCTATAACCAGGAACTTTTTTTTTTTTTTTCATTTTTACTTTTTTAAATAGGTTAAATAGTTTCTGCTGAAGTCCAATCTATCTAATCAGAAAACAAACAAACAAACAAACAAACAAGAACAAAAATATTTCAATGGCTGTTAAACAACAGTATTCTTTCCCTTTCCCTCTTTCTCAGACAGGATCATTTCAATCCCATCTACTCCAATTGCTATGTATACAGCAGTCAGGAAACCATGATGATCATCACAGGGAATCCACTCCACAGATTCAAGAAGCTCTTCTGATGCTGTTCTCTTACCAACAGGCAATCCCATTCATTGGGATGTACCAGAGTCCTCGACCTACTGAAAATAAGCCTCTGTGTTTCCAAAGAGTTACAGTGGATTTGACAATATTTTTCCATCAACGTAAACATTACACAAAGATATCTGCTGATATTAGTCAATCTAAATGCTGAAGACCCAAGTGCAACAATGCAAGGTTCTAAAGTTTATTTTCTTAAATGTTAAACAGTTAGGTAGAGTGTGTGTGGGGAAGTAATTATACTATGTTCTAGAGATCCTATTTAAAATTATAACCCAAAGATCTGCACTACAGTTAAATGACATTACACTGTTTCTTTCTCTTATCAGATTCAACTACTATAGTTATACCCACCTGTTGCATTCACTGCTGGCCCAGTCTCGTACTGTGGAACTCCCAAGTTCTGACTCACACCAAACAGTATACCAGATGTATTATCTGGTGCAGCTGGTGGAGAATCCATAATATAATCCTAATAAGATATTTTCAAGAGGGAAAAGAGATTTGAGGTTTAACATTTCTTACTTATAGGCTTCAAAGGGTTTATTTTTAAAACATTGTATGCTTGCTTAAAAGTACTCACAAGTACTTCTCTGTAGATAAGTAGGCTATAGCCTCCCCCAAATATATACTTTCTTTTGACAATTTAAGTTTGTAATTCTTATCAATGGTTGTTAATTTAGTCATAGCTGTATGTCAGAAGAGTGAGAATACTCACAAGACCTGAGAAAGTTCATTTATGAAATATTATTAAACCTGCTTGAACCACTGATATTAATTACTTCTGTTCAAAACACCGATGCTTCTTCAAATTATACATAAATCATTTTTCAAAAAAACCCAACTGTAATACTTTCATCCTTCAACCTAATCTCAGGCACTCACCTGCCACTCTTGTGCAATAGCTAACTGTATCTTCAAGGATGAGAAAGCAAAACTCTAAACAAAAGTAGCATAAGCCTGCTGCAAGCAGAAGCTTCTCAAAGTATGAGACTAGACCAATCAAATTCTGTCAAGTGATCAAACATAACTTTTAATAGTACATTGACTGGGAATAGCACTCATTTATGATGTCACTATTTTTCCCCTGCTCTTAGTTTAGAATCCTAGAATAATTAGAAAGGGTCTGTGGAAATTATATGGTCCAACTCCCTTCTTAAGGCCCAGCTAACTTCAGTCAGTTCAAGATACGCCAAGCCTGCTGGGGTATGCTTCAAGTATCTTCAAGGACAGGTAACTCATTTACTTTCAATCGCTCTTCTAGTACTACTCGTAAGTGGCGGGGGAGTGAAACAGTTTATGTTTCCTGGCTGCAATACCCAAAATTTCTAGAATCACACCCTTTCATTGATCACTCAATAGGTCTTACTTGGAGAAAATAAAAAAAAAAAGTTGGAATTGATTTTCTTTACAGATATTTGAAGATGGGGTATAGAGTAAGAAAAACCCTTTCCAAGATTCAGCAGTACTGCTCACATTTTAATAGGCCATCACTTCTAACAAAAACAAAATCCAGAACATGAAATATCATCACCAGCAGCAATAATGAGCTGAGAAAAACATTAGGATAGCTATGTTCTATTTTTAACATTTGGGTATGATATACAAAGTGTTGGCACATGGTTTTTATACTGCAAAATAGTCCAATTGCTTTTTCCTCATAAAGCTGTATTGTGAAATGAAAAGCTTGATAAATGTAACTCCACTCTCTTACAAGAAAAGCGTCACTCAAAACACACACTTTGTCATTACTGAGACAAAGTCCAAAGAATCTTTTGCTGTAAAGATCAATCTCTCCCATTCGTAATTTTACCAAATCACTTGAAAACATTACCAAGAAAGTTATTACATTTTAACTGCTATGTTGACTGACCTTGCTGGAAAAAGTCTAAAATGTGCACAAAACAAATACAGCTGTGATAATCTATGACTCAGAAAAAAAGAACTGAACAAGTTGAGATGCCTCTTCCCATCCCCTCTTTTATCATAAATCTCTTCAATGGACACCCTGTAGGGCCTTAGCATGTTGAAGGACCTAAACACCATTCTTTCCTCTGGTGAATGACCTAATACAGACTCACCAAATTAAACAGAAATGTTCAAGCACAGTTGAAAAAATAAATATAATATGAAAAACATTACTAACAGTCAATTATTTCTTTACTCATATAAGGCTAAGGCTGAGCATCCTTAGGTTTTCCAATTGTGGAAACTAAAGTGGTGATCAGTGGTTTAGATTGTCCATCAAATCCACCACAGAGGAATTAGGACAATGCACAAGATTGGATGTAGGCTCTCCCAAAACAGGTATATAGAATGGGACACTGAAGAGTGCCCAAACTGAGCAAGTAGCTTTAAAGTAGGGACAGAGAGGGAAGGAGACTACTGAAAAGTGTTCTGAGTCCTGATGTATAGAAAATATTTTCTCTGAGAATTAATGTGTAAATAAAAGGATGACGCTATGCCGCTGCATACAACAGCAGAAGCTCTCAATAAGGACTTGTATATACAGTACCCCTGAAGCCAAATTCAGTTCAAGTTTTGGAATGGAGTTTCTCTGGACCTGCAACAAGCACACAAAAACTAGACTTCTATAGCAGGTCAGTCAATCCAGGCTGTGATACACTAGGTGTATTTCACAGATAAAACTGGAATTCAAAACACTGACAAGAGATAAACCTTAGATATATACGTTATGAAACAGAAGAAATCTGTTTCAACCAAGTTGGTGATCCAAAGAAATCATTTCCCAGAAAAAGAACTTTGGCATCCTAGGATTAAAAAAACAAAACAAATAACACAACCTAAGCCCATCATACTAAGAACGTAAGGAGTGTTCTCTCACTGAAGAGCATGAGAGTAAAAAAAGGATACTGGCATAGTAACTAGTCATGTTTCACAGTCAGCTGCTCTGGACGACCTGGTTTGAGCAGAGGGGTTGGACTAGATGATCCCCAGAAATCCCCTCTAGTCTTAGCCATTCTGTGATTCTGTGATCATTACATCACAAAATTTTCATTTTAAAACTAAGTTTCAATCTGGGGAAATTTGAAGGGGGATCAAACATTTCTAGATTTCTCTGAAAATCTGATTTGAAGCCTTTGCCATTGAGAGCAATCAGGCTGGGAAGAAACAAAAAAGTGTACAAAATAAAACACATGACAAAGGTCACAGCAGAAAAATACTGACAAACAAAGGGTCTAAGGAGTTCTAAAGCAAGAAAGTGAACCAAAATAAAGCTAGTATACATATAGCACCAAAACAGTAAATGAGGTAACATCAAACATGATTTAAAAAAATCGCATACGCACAGAACTCAGCACAAGAAGCTGAAATATCCGATCTCATCCTGATTCCAAAAAACAAACAAACAAAACCCCACACATACCAGGGATGAAACAAAAACATCCTTCCTCACAAAAACTCCAACACAATCAAGAAGTGGCAGAAACAATACAAAAACAACAAAAGCCAAATTATTATAAATAAGAATAAAATCAGAAATATAATTCTGAATCATGAAAGGCTCCATTGAAGAAATGAAACATTTAAGTCTGTTTTAACGAAGAAAACAAACAACAACTTTCCTAAATGAAATCAAGTCTTCTGGATTCTGTCAATAATTAAATCTAAAGCCCATATTCAGGAGAATTCAAAAACTGAAAAGCTGATGAAAGTCACATCAATATGTTAACACTGTAAAGAAAACATGTAGTATGAGATAATTCCAGTTGCGAAAGGTTTTAAGAGGCCGGACAACATGGTCGCAGCAGAACTCCCAGGTAAGGACGCCAGTTGGTGAAACCTAGAATAAAGCCAGGGAGACACAGAGCTGAAACGTGATTGGAAACCTCTTTTATTTATTTATTAAGGCTGTGCACCTTGACAGCCATATTTCAGGCTGCAAGAACTTCACATAGCTCCACTCAAGTCAAAGATCAGGAACAAGACAGCCCACAAGCTCAGCAAAACAAAAAACAAACAGAAAAATTATAAAACTTGATCAAGTGTTATATGTGACATTCCTGCTGAAAGTAAACTTGATGAATGAGAAAAAGTCTCAAAAATCAGCAATATGTTTTTATTGTCTTTAACCTTCCAAGAAAAATTACTGTCTTGATGAGTTACCCCTAAAAGTATAATTAACTCTAACATTTCCCTACATGATCACTGAAAAGGTCACTAACAGCTTGACCTATCCTAACAAAAACAGGATGTACACATGAGAGAAGCAAGGTAGGAATAAGGGGAGGTGTCTCTGCATTAAGGATTTAATAAAGCATATTAAGTCACGAGTGAAATTTAAAGAAAAAAAATCAGACTTTAAATATATATAGACACTCTGTGGTGTAGCAGACCTTTCACCATCACTTGGCCTGTTTTATAAAAACAGATTACAAGAGGACTCAACAGGCAGTCTGAACATCCTCCTGATGTTTTGACTATATCATTATTGACTATATCATTATTCCCAGCCTTTTAAGTACAGTGAAAATAGGCTGATTTACCTAGCTCACTTTGCCAGACATATCCCAAATTTCTTTTTTAAGTCACTTAATCACCTGTTTTAAGATTCAAAACTGGGAAGTATGAGTTCTTCCTCATGAATCTGATTCACCTTTGCAGTACACAGATGCTTCTGTTTCATACAAGTGAATTTTTTATCTTCTTTCTTTCTCTCAAATATCCATAGCAATGGCAAGAAAAGCTGTACTCTAGCTGAAAGTTATGATTCTGTGATTTGCTGGTTTTCCATGAACACCTATGATCCATGATCTACACGCATATTTCCCTTGGGCCTTCCAAAGAAAATAAATATGCTGTGAAAGTGTTTAATCTACTGATCCTGCAAGTTTTAATTCTTCCGTACCTGTTTCACCGCAACTGCCAAGGAAACTAAAAGGTAAAAATGTCTAAGTAGCTACCACTATAACATTCCCTAAACAAAACAAAACAACAAAAAACAAACAAACAAAGAACACCCACAAACACAAGAAAGTCACTGAAAAAGTCAAATGGAAAAAATGAAAAGTTACTTAAAAGGCAAAACGCAAACCACAGCAAAATGAAATAATTCAATACAGAATATCTGTTTCTTTGAGTAGAAAAGTCTGTGAGACAATCTGCTCCTAAGCAAACTAAAGATTTGAATGCTTGTGGAGAATTTTTAAGATTAAGATTTCTTATGTCCAAGATTTTCATTTAATATAATTCCTGATACTAAACAAAGTTATCCTCCTTGAATCTGTGACATATTTTAGATCTAGTATAAATATGTAAATCAATATTTGAAAAGGTATTTTTAATTCAGTGCAAGTTATGATTGTAGAACCCCACCAGTCTGTACAAAACTGGTTTACACTAGGTCTTGAAATCACTAAATTGAGTCAGTATGTTCCTCATTAATTTATTCAAAAGTAATTGCTACTGAGTATTTTAACAGATTAAGGGAATAACGGTTTACCTGATCTATTATTCCAGGCTGTGTTGTTACAGTAATCACTGGCCTCGATATTGGTTGAGCCACTACAGGAATGGTAATATTTCTTGATACCGGCTGAGTCGTCACTGGAATGGTTACAGGTCTGCCGACAGATTGTGAGATTCCAGAATTTGACCGGGGCAGCTGCTGTGTTGATAAACATCCAGCAATTGGCCTCTGCAATGTCTGTGAAGTTCCCGAGACATTCACTGCTCTAGACAAGGGTTGAACTGCTACAGAGCTACTTGTAGGTCTAGATACAGACTGAAAAACTGATGAAACAGGCATGACACTGGGGCTGGATGCAGGTGTCTCATAATGGTGACTGTCAGGCTTGAATGTAGTAACTGTACCTGTTACAAAGGATTCCAAAGTTATTTTTATATAATATTGCAATCAGATGTTTTTCATAAGAAGTTTTTTTTTTTTTTAATTACCATATTAGGACAACATAGTACCTCTACTGGTTGCACCATTCTGTATCCCCCTTCGTGATGAGCTGAGGTTGACTCTGTTCAATATATCTGTCAAAAGTTACATTTGTCTTAATTGCAGATAATTGTTTAATTGCTTTGCAAGTTAAAAGCACCATTTATATCCACAAATTAATCCAATTAAGATTTGACTTATATATTAGAAGATTATTTCTAAAATAAATACCTGGCAAAACAAAACATCAGTTGCACAAATTAAGATACATTCTTCCCCTCTCCTCTCCGCTAAGTAAATGAATTCACCAAACAGTCTTGGTTTTTACTTTGTTGGAAACAAGTTAACACACACAAAAAAATCAGAACATTCCAAATATTTAGCTCTGCTCATTACAAAATATAAAGAGATACATTTACTCACTTCAGTTTGTCATACCTGTAAAAAGAATTTCCCCAAATACCAAAACTTATCCACGGGACAGGAAGTACTTCCTCTAAATCAATAACCAAGTTTGCTTCAGCATTACAGGAAAATAAAGTACGCTACCCATTTACAGTCTTGTAGGCTCTAACTTCCAGTAACAAAGGAAGTCAAAAGAGTAGTGATATTGGAGCTGTAGCATTGCAAGTGGGACAGTTTTATATCCTGTATGGTAGTTTATGACTAGACTTATAGCTTCAGAAAGGTATTGAACTTCTTGAGATTTGATGCTCACTCCCTAACCCCTACAACAAGACCAGTATTTGCCAAGTAATTCAACTACTTTAGGTTTCTGCTCATTCCAGAACATTGCAATAATATTCATGAAATCAAAAATCTCTTTACCAGCAGGCTCTCAGTTAATATACCCATCAAGTTTCTTGCACAGGCATGTGAAAATATGCATGAAATGAGATCCTCCAATATCTATCCAACCAGACTTAAGTAACTCCTCAGACCTCAGTCAAATAACATCAGGATCTCAAGCAAGAGGTCATAGATCACCAACGTATTCTGCTTAACAACTGTAAGTCTGCTTCCTGAGGTAACAGCTCACGAGCATGCAGTATTCGTGTTAATTAAAAAAAAACTAACAGGAAGAAAACTCATTCATTACCAAAGTTAAGTAACAAAAATAATTTTCTTCTTTACTTACCTGTCAAAGTCAAAGTTCAGGACACAAATGGAATCCTGACACAGCTGCTGATATCACAACCACCTAACTCACTCCCTGCACTGCCTGCATTAGGAAAAAACTACAGAGCTTGATGAAACAAAACTCTTATTTTACAGGTGATGGATGAATTAATACAAAACTCTTACTTGACAGAGAGCCTTCTGCTGTTTTCACATTAATAACTTTTCCGGATTATGCCTTTACTACAGGCTCTTGAACTTGGCATAGTTAGAATGACATCCAGTCATTCATACTGCTTACCAACACATTAAATGTGGGGTGCAGAATAATAAGTGTCTTCAACATGACAACTTAAATTCATGCACATTACTTCAGTAGGGAGACACATGTATCCACCTGGATGGTAACTATACTGAGAACAAATACATGTTTCAGCATTGTATATGTGGGACTTGAGCTGTGTCATTCTAGCTAAAGCATTCAATTGTCCTAGTTTTGACTTCAGAGATTTAAGTTAGCAAGAACACACAGCTTTTATGAAAACTGGGCCTTCCTAAAGACAGTTTCCTAAGAATGCCAATTTTCCATACACAATGGATGGATAAAGAACATTAGAATTCCTTGAAAATATGAAACTTTTAACTGTAAGATTTAAGGAATTCTAAGTTTTAATGTTTTCCACCTTAAAATAAGATTTTATAACATTTTCTGTAATTTAAAAAGGATAAATAAACGAATATCTTACATGTACTAGGTGGCTTTGAGCTTGAAATTTCCCCAATAAAGATCGGTTCATCATCATCATCATCCTCCTCCACTTCTTTCACTCTCTTTTGCCATGGTTCTAGCTCCTCTTCTTCACATTCCATAAACAATTCTGCCATCTCGAAACTGGAGCAATAAAAAAAAAAAAAAAAAAAAAAACACACACACAATGCATTACTGCACTTGAAAATAACATTCCCACAGAACAACCTACTTATTTCTTCATATTTTATACAGCTTGAACCTCATCCAATCTAAAAGACCTTTAAAAACTGACAATACATAAGTTTCCTGATAATTTACTCCAAAACACATTTAATTTACTCCAAAACACACTTTCTCACTAAGGTAGGAGGGAGAAAAGGGGTAAACAATGTAAACAAACAAAGAAAACCCCAAAATCTCCACAACACTTAAACCCTTTTTGGTTTAGTCATCACCCAAAACCAACACAACAGTAAAAGAGTAGCTCTTTAAACATACTTCCATATCACGTTAGTGATTCAAAGACTATGATGAAGAATGTATCTAGCACAAGTGGGCCACTTAAACACTAGTTAAAGCCTTGCTCTCTTGAAATATTATATTAAAAATAAAAATATAAGTAAATAGAAATAAAAACATATACTACCACTCTCCCACAAATTTTATAAAGTTTTGTCAGGTCTTTACATACCATAACATTTCCTTAAAACTTTAAACACATTGTGTAATATCCCCATAATTAATTTGAACTGAGTAAGTTTTGTATAGACTTTCATAAGGTTGGGTCCCTAATGGTTGGTGATTGGCTCTTGTGGTAGTGGCGGGGGAAGGTTTGTTTGAAAAGAGTAACGAAAAATATTATGTAGCCCTGGGGAATTAAGCAAACTATCATCAGCAACATTTGTCACAACTGTTTCTGTTTGGTTTGTTTTTTAAATTGTGACAACCAATGGCACTTTCCCTTTTCTATTCACACATCCTCAAAAACAATCTTGAAAACATTTCTGACAGGAAACTACAGGAAGTATGAAACTATTTCATAGATTTTTAGAAAAATGCTACAATCAGCCTAGTGCGCAATGAGACAAGAACAACTCTGCAGAAGATTAGTATTTTCATAAAAACACTGGCTCATCTCAGTGATAACTACGACCACACGCCCATGGAAGTTTCAAAAGTTTTTGGGCCAAAACTATCACCAGAAACCTTGATTTATTTGATGTTGCTATTATTCAGTAAAGGGTGTGTGGGGTGGGAGAAGAAACAAGAAAATTTAGGGTGAAGATCCCTAAAGTAATTCCAGATAAGAGATCAAGATCCTTGAAACTAATGGGCAGTTTTCTCAAACACATGAACGTTCAATTCAGTACTGGACTACTCTAGATAAACAAAAGAAGCAAAGAAATTTAGCAGGGCAGTATCTGACCACCAATTGAAGAGTATTTCTAGTCTCACTAACAGGTCACTGCTCAAAATACGAAAAAGGCACTGCTACTTCACACATTCTTGTGCTGATGCAATACTTACCTGACAAAGCAAGCTGGTTAACCTAGAGTGGAAATCATTCGCATACAATGAGAGCTCTCTGACAGTTTAAATCTGACCCCTACTCTGCACCCAGCCTTTCGGACCAGCACTAAAGTAATGCAAGAAAGATGGGAAAACAGATCTTCCTTTCTCAGCAGCAACACGGAGATAACCAACTTACTTATAACTTCAAATTCTATGACCATTGCGTTTTCATCAATAATTTTTTTCTGGCAACAAACTCCATTTAAGGAGTTCCTGTACGCCTGTACTGCTCCCCAAGTTGTGCTAGTACAACTTTCCATCAGTGTCTGAAGTGAACCAAAGCAGGTTAAAAATAACTTGGCCTACAAACAATTGTCCCAGAATAACTGACAGCTCAAAAAATTAGTAGCCTAAGAAATCATAACTGTGGAAGGGGGATAGGGTTGACAAGAGATACACAGGATTTGCTCAGAATGCCTTTGCTGCCAAAAGAAATGCCTACATACATTTTTAGAGCACAGTTAGCATCCAAGTTTTCAGTTTTTTAGATAGATTAAAGTAGATCATGCATTCCAGGAATCCCGCTAGTGGTCAGTCTCAACGCCAGCAACAACATTCAACTCCCTCCCATCCCTCACAAATATTTTCCAGCAGAGGTACAGACTCCAGTATAACAAACATAAACCTCCTGACAATAGACTTTACCCTGCTTTAAAATGCATATTTATATATATCTATTTCCCTTGAAAACTCTAAATATAGAAATATATATATACACACACACATACGCATCTCTTCTTGAAAGTAGTCCACTAATCTGAGAGAGCCCAAAACTTCAATAACACACCAGGTATGTGATCAAAGAAAGCAATTAAGCCACAGTTCCAGCTTAAGGTGAGAGAAATGTGACCAAAATCTTCAAAATATCTTAAAAAGAAAAAAAAAAAAAAAAAAGCTATAACACAGAGATACTCTTTAAAAGACAACAAAATTTAGCAGAGAAAAAAAATATGGCCAACGCTTCTACATCCCTACCCAGCAAGAACTAAGGCTAGATATGAAAGTTCATGAGGAAGGCACAGATAATCCAGATCCTACAAAACACGAGTTCATAGAACCCAATTACCAGTGCTATATACTAGACAAGTTCTGAACTGACAGAAAACAAAGAAAATGTGTGCTGTGCAAAACAAGAGCAGCTAAAAATTCTGGAGGAAATAACAGTGCTTAGAACAGCACTAATTCGGATCTCTTTATTTAACAGAACAATTATGTTCAAAGATAACTGTTTACTCAGTTGCATTTATATACAACTGTTCTTTAGTGAGAAGACTTACAAGCGTTCAAATTAATGGAAACAATAAAAAACCCACAAATATTGATGAATAACAGGAGTATAAGGGCAGTAGTGAAAACAGGGGAAAGCATTCTGTAAAAGTGTACTTTGAAGATGCACAGAAAGTAGTAATATAGAAAGTCATGACAAATACAGCATCCATAAGACCTCTGGTTGGCAAAAAAACCTTTATTTACTACTACAGATACAATCCACCTGTTCCACTTTTAAGGTCAAGTGATGTTTTCAAGAGAGTTCTCCCTTGGGTTGACTTAAAAATAACCAAAACACTAGCATAAAGTTGAGAAGTACACTTAAAGAGCAAGGGCATCCTCTAACAAGAAAGTTTTCGGACTAGCCTTGTCACTTTTCCATAACAGTGTTACTATGCAGTAACAGCGTAGTGCACTATCTTAACACTTCTATTTTCCCAGCTTCAAAATATCAGTGATGTTATTTACAGCGAGACAGCACAGGGTGCACATCCACTTCATGCTTCAGTTATGGGCATCTAACTTTGCACCGTGTCAGCTGCGGAGCAGCATCGTGGCCTGGCACTCCATCTGCGCTATTAGCGGCGCTACATTTGTTTCAGCAGGGAAGAGGCAATGATAAAGCAGAAATTGAACTCAGAAGCTTTAAAAAGCCAAAGCACAAACCACCCGCCTCCTAAAGGCGAGACGCCACACAACCCGCCAGCACCAGCCCCTGCGCGCCGCGGCTGGCGCAGGTTGCGCCTCGGCAAGGGCCGCTGCCTTCGCCAGCGAGGCGGCAGTTCACAGCCGCGCCGGCACGGGCGCGAGGCCGCCAAGGCCCCGCGGCAGCCGCGCCGCAGGCCCCGCTC
>JAWLRI010000032.1:2659422-2687521 GCA_034781795.1 Crypturellus tataupa
CTGCGTATGCAGGGGGGTTGGACTAGATGACCTCTAGAGGTCCCTTCCAACCTTAGGCATTCTATGATTCTATGATTAAAGACTTTGTTGTTTTATATATGTACAAAGTGGGGACAAATTGCAAACTGAAGCATGTCTTTTCAAGAAGTAATCACTAACTAGATTGCTAGCTGTTTACCTGCAGGATGAGACTGGGAGAAAGTGAGTTTTGGCATGAAGAACATGACTAAAAGCTTTTTATTTTAAGTTACGGTTGAAAGGAGAATGATATAGGAAATAGAGGATTCTCATTCAGAAGTGTAGAGACTTATTCTAGCAGGCATTTCTGTCTAAGATGACAGTCACTGTCTCGATCGCTTTAGCTCAAGTATGCAAAAAAGCTTACATTGGTTCATAGAGACTAGAAAAGAGATAATCCAATACAAGTCTATTCTATCACTGACTGCTGTAGCCAAAAAGCCCAGTATAACTGTTCTCAGGATGTTTATGCATTTTAATTTTGTGGGGGGGAAAAAAAAAATTGAGTATAGGAAAGAAAAAAAACCCAAACCCCTATACCTTATTTCAGTTGGCATGTCTTTAAACAATGCATCCATGTATGCAAAAGCTTGATGATTACTTTCCATTCTGAAAACAGTACTTTTTAACAAGTTGATCATTTTAGTCTTTAACCACAGTCATTGCATATGTAGCTGCACAGAGGCATGAAAGGCGAAGAGATTTCATCAAGGTTTTTACTGACACAAATAGTTTGACTAGACTGCTTTATGTTTCCAGATCAAGACCAAAAAGCTAGATTTAGAAACCCTGGAAGTTTACTTGATTCTTTGGAAACCTCAATATGAAAAAAAAAAAAAAAAACAGAAAGTTATGTGCTTAAGGCATATAAACTATCCTACTTCTTATCACAAAATCATAAGACAAGCTAGTCTTTTTCTTTTTTTTTTCTGCATTTATAGGCTGATTCTAAAAATCTTTAACCATCCCATTAAGGACTCACCAAATCAGATATATATTACAAATGCTGTTATCTTTGGGCTAAGAATTTGCAAAGAAGTGCTCGAACCATTGCTATTGACATTCATTCTTAGGAAATTCATTTGTTACTATATTGACATAACCAATTTCACTGTTTTGAAAAAATCTTCACTTCCCTGACTGCCTCCACAAAGAATGAAAGTGAATGAGAGACAGCATCCAAAAAGAAGAAATCGGACTCCTTTCTTACCTGAAGTAGTGACAGATGCCATCACAAATGATTTGAGCAAGTTCATGGTTTATAGATTATGTAAATATGGGGATCAATTAATTTATTACCAGTATGCAATAAAAGTCTGCCAGTCTTACCAGTCTGCCATAAAGCTCAGTCAAATGCAAGTCAAATGTACCTGCAACAATATTTAATGTTAAGAATTGAAAGTGCTTTGTACAAGGAAGATTACAGGGCAGTTAAATAGGGAATACACAGGAATACAAACAGAACACCTGGGGAACATAAACTTATCAACCTTTAAATGAAAGAAACAAGCAACTTTTACAAATTAGTACTTTAACTGTGCATATCATCTGTTCTCGCCTTTCCCAGTGTTACCAGGAAAACATCTTAGGTAATTTTCAATAATACAGTCTAAAAATATTATCTAGCAAGTATCACACTGATCTTCCAAATCAGCAGGCCATCTGATGTTCCAATAAGTAGACAGAAAACAGAAGTGAATTTTCAAGTTACCATTAACGCTAGCAAAGAGTAAGATACCTGTAAGATAAATTGGGATCTTAACTTTCAGGCATGTTTTAAAAACTTTTAACTAGTTAGTTTCTGCTCTCCCTTTGGTAAGAATGGTGACATTGGAGGTAGATCGGCAATTGAGAAAGGAGAAGCAGACCTTGTGAGTTAGGTCTTTTGGGTTAAGAACAGGAGAAATATTTTACATTTGAAGTCTTGTATCAAATGTGAGTTAAACTATTTGTTACCTGTGTCGTGATAGGTAAGTAGGCTCACATAAACAAGCTATATTCTAATTTCACCTGCCCCCTTTTACATGCTTTGCCTTATCTTACTTCTCCTTGTCTTATCTTCTCTTCCTCCCCTGTGTCATAACTGTGTTAACACTTTTCATTGAATTCTGCTAACTTTTCAATTCTGGATAGGCTTGTTTCTTACCCTCTGTTGTCCTGGCTTTTCTCTAGTGTTCTCTTTAACTGAATTCCCAAAGCCAAGAACCTTCTGCTTTTAGCTTTCCAGCAAATCTTTCTCTGGAGAACCAGTACTTTCCTAACCCAGATGCATGTGAGCCCACATGGAAATGAGGATAGTGCTCAAGACTTTTAGTGAGTCAGAGAATCTTGGCTTGGTACTCCTACAGCATTTATTAAACTGTTGAATAAAGAGGAGATAAAAATATTAGAATTGAATTCTAAAAAGCTTTCCATAGATAAAACACTTCAATTTGGGAATTAGATTGCTTTTCTTGGCTTTGGTTCTCTTATATTCATTTGCTCAGATTCTAATACGATTGAATCTCTTTCAAAAATTTCCACAGAGAAAGAACTTGAATGATTGAGTCAAAAATGATATATAGTCGATATTAGATATATTCAATTTATATGTATGTACACATATATATGCACACCTATATAAACAAGCTGTGTATGTATACATTAACACTCATATTTTTGAAGTAGTTTTGGTTAAGTCAGTTGCACAGATTTCATGAGACATCCCTTACCCCTCTGCTGATATTGGGGAGACTAATATTTAAAAACGAACTCTTACATTTTTTTTTACTATCATTTTAGAAAACAAAATGAATGTTTGATGAGAGCAGCTGAAGAGTTAAAAGGTTTATAGTATGCTTCAAAAGTCTTGACCAGAATCCAGAAAACACATCTTAGGTGTTGTTTGAGTTTTAACGTTGTATTGCCTTGTTAGGTTACTCAGATGAAGTAAAACTAGGGAAACCATGAAGTCCCCATAATTGCAGATTTCTAGAAAAAGCTAGAACGTGTCAAAAGCAGACTTGCTACACTTAGTATAACGAACTACTGGGAAGGAGTGTGTGACAACTATATCTAATTACGAGTTTTTAAATCCTACTGAGGACTCCATGTAATGTCTTGTCACTATTTCAATGTAATCTGGGAATCAGGGTGCATTGTCCATTTCTATTTTTGTATGTCAACAAGAAAAGTAGAGCAGAATGAAGAAATCTTGTCTATCAGCATCAAAGTTGCAGGCTTGTTTAATATTATTTGTTATTCTTAGAGGCATTACACACATACAGCAAGTACTAATCCACATGACATTACAATCAGAGCTGCTGCCAAGATTTTATTAGAATGGATAAGTTCAGACAGGAGCCCTGTAACGTATGAATGCACAAACAGACACTAAATGAACATTTGCAAACAAACACTGTTAAACACATGTATGGTTTGCTTGAGTATTCCATAAGGTACTTGCTTGTAAAACTGATTGCATTTAGTCTGCTGCAGTTTGTTGTTATAGTATCATACCTTCAGGAATTTCGCGCAAGTAGAAATACTAAACAGTGATCTATCCTGTTTATAAATTTATTTCATAATGTTTGTTAGGCATGTATTACTTGTTTATATTTTCCTATATGAGGTAATAAGAAAAGTCTCACATGCATCCCTGAAGAAAAGAGTAAGTTTCCAGTCTTTTAAACTTTTGTCTCTGTACATTAAGAAAAAAATATATACTTTTTAACCATAATAATTGCAATAATGCAAGGAAAAGAAAGGTTTTAGTTTTAAAATGTTTTTCATGGTACTTTAAATTAACTTTAAATTAATAGATTAACATTAAGAAATAAGCCTCACTTTAAATTAATAGATTAACATTAAGAAATAAGCCTCTAAATTGTTTAGTTTTTGTTTAAGAAATTTCTTCAAGAAAAAGAGTATTTCAGTCCTTCAGCTTATCTACTGAAACTTCTTTCAGTTCTCACATCAGAGAAATAGGAAATACAATTTGTTTATTGGGTTACTTTTTATCACTCACCTCAGAACTAATTCAGTCCTAGATTTCTACTAGCTTTCGCCACATGCCGAAAATAATCCAAAGAGATAACTACTTGGTTTAGCCTTGGTGTCCACTTCTACTCAATTAACTAAGCATCGCTGGTTTGATGCCAGGCATTGTAACAATACTTGGCAACAACCTTAAACAGCATGAAAAGTGGCTTAATACCCACTCAACATATGTTGCAGAGACTCTTGCTGAAGAATGACAGTAATGGGTAAAGTTTTTGGTCATACTTTCAATTTAAAAGAAAAAAAAATGATATAAATTTGACCTCAGGTTTAGGGATAGGATTAGGATTAGGGCGAGGCCAACATCCCTCATATCTATGCAGCTATTTCCTTTGCCTTAATATTCAGCAGGATAGACTTGTTTATCTTTCCTGCAGGCTCTTGCATGTTGGGTATGTAATATTCTCAACAGGAATTACTATTTTCCTTGAAGAAAATTTCAGAAACAAAATTGTGAGCAACGGCTCTAGAATGGTTAATGTTTTGTTGGCTTTCCATGACCTCTGGGTCATTGATTAAAATATAGCCAGTCTGTGATTTTGCAGCCAAATTACAAAAGTGTCAGCATGCTGCTATTGTCTTTAGCGCTGGTATAGGCAAGGTATCCATTTGCTATGTAACTTCCCAGGTGAAAGTGTTCTAAGCAGCCTGTCTGAAAATCATATTTTTATGTGCAAATGTGGAGGAGAGGTCAAAAATTCATATGAAGAATATAAATTCTTGTTTATTCCTAGTAATATTGACATGACAATAAATTCAGTAGGGACATATTTAGAAATGGATTTTTTTATACATGTGATTTCTTAAAGATCAAATTTTCATCTGGCTTCTTGGAAATGTTTAGAATGGTTTACTGAGGAAAGGAGATGTTCACAGCACGTGTGTGCCTGTTTAGTAGATTTTGAGCACAAAGGCTCATTTTAGACAAATTTGATAATTCATAGCTCTGTTGCTTGACATATCATATGGAAGGGAAAGAGCTGGCACCATTTCTGTGCTATCTTAACTTCGAGCTGGTTGTCTTTATTCTCTTCCTTTTTTTCTCAACACCCCAAATTCCTGTTTCTTCTCTGTACACTCTGTTACTGTGTTATCCAGCTGCCAGTGTTGCGTAAGTGCATAAAATTTGTAAAAATATGCTTTAACTTTCTCTTCAAATTCTGTGTCTGGCCAGTGTTACTTTTCACACCACCTAAAATGCAAAAGATAGTTCTTTGAGATGGACTCAGAGTTACAAGGTGGAGCATCTACTAAATGTACAGTGTAGCCCTGGAGACTTAAATATCAAAGAGCAGAGAGTATAGGTGATCTGGTTGTAACATTTGTAGCCTATAAATTTCTCTAGCAAGCTTTTTATGTTCCTGCAGTAGACATTTCCAAGGTGAATTAATTTCCCTAATTTTGCTAATACACTAATACAAGCCTAGGCACTGTAACAAGTAGTTTTTTTAGATCTTATATATCTAGCAAAATACAAAACACTAAGCAATTTGATTTGTAGTTAATATGATGACAAGTGTAACATACATCAGACTATTAGTTTTTTCTAACATCCCACTTATGGTCCATGATTTCAGTGGGAAACGCTAGCACTGAACCTGTCAACTGCTTGTTTTCCCTTTGGGCAGGTAGAGTGCAGATTTTAACCTTTCACAGTAGACAGGTGTATATGTATTTTTTCATGTTTTCTAAGCTTATATGAACACTGTTCATATACTTTACTACACACTAGCATCTACCAGACCACCCCTCCCTTTTTTCTTTTAGTGACTATGTACAAGTCAGTAAAAAACAACTCAACCCATTGAAGATGGTTAGACAGGCATATTACTTTTCAGAAAAAAAGATGAAACATCAGGAAACAGTGACATATATGGAGCAGTGATACTTAAAGGCAGCTTTCTGTTCAGAATTATGATACTAGGCAGGATTTTCACATGCTGGTGAGATTTATTTGTGCTGAAGAAAAGTTACTTTTGAAATGAAGTATCTTGTCAAAATTATTCAAGTGAATTGTTTTAAGAGTTTAGCAACACTTGTTTCTATCGCGGTATACTCTATAGACTAGGACTGAAGCTTTCAGCCAGATAAAATCTGAGTTAGCTATAAAATGTCGATATCCTGATTAAAAATATATACAAAATGCACCTGTGAAAAAATAGGCATAAATTATAAACTGTTTGTAATTGCTTGAGCTACAGGGCTGCTCTTTTAGTGCATAGTGAAGCACTCACTTGGGAAATACAGCATATAATTTTTAGACCAGTTTCTCAGATGAGTTTTCTATTTCATCTACTAATTGAAAATAATTTGCAAAAGCAGCCATATTCATTCATACTGTTAACTACTTCATGATATGGGAGGAGATCCTCCCATATGGGAGGCTCCTATGTTACAATGTAATCATCTATTTCTTTCAAAATAGTTTTCAACTTGCTATTACTTTGGAGGGGAGTAAAATGCATCCATCAAAGAAACTTACCCTTCAAAACAACAGAAATATTTGAAGCAATGCACTTCCAGACAGAATCTGGAGTCCAAAACAGATGTTCTTGTATACATTGACAGAAGCTAGCTTCCTCACCATATTTCAGTTCAAAGTTAAGCTATCTAGGGCATTTCTTCTCAAGAATTATACTTTAAAAATGGTAACACTCTAACATATATGCTAGTGTTATTGCAAGCCCTTGAACAGCATCATAAATCAAAATACAGCTAAACCGGATGAGTAATATTTCAGAAAAAAGCAGAAACTTGCTGCTTTGTATGTCAGAAATGCATTGTCTCTATAAATAAATTGCATTCTACAAAAGCATATCTGTAGGACAAAAATTACTTGCATGCCAGGATCGGGACCTTTGCCAGTCCTTGAGATAGGATTGGCTCCTGGGCATTTTTTACAGTTTCCAGACAGTACTTTGGAAATAACTCTGATAAATCAACCAGCTGCAGGTATCCTTTTGAACATACCAGTTGATTATTAATAGCATGTTTACAGAATATTAACATCTTTACAGAAACAGTAATAATGCCAGCAACTGCATTATCATCTGTGGCACTAATCCAACCCCTCTGTTTTTGTACTTTTCAGGAGAAGTGGAAAAAATGTTTTAGGAAAATGTTTTACATCTATTAGAGTACAATTTATATATATATGTGTCTACACCAAGAAAAAAATCAAAGCTACTATAAGAGTGTAAAGAAAATTCCTTCTTGCTGAATTTTTAAAGAAAGCAAAAATTCTGCTTTCTACCGAGAGGAACTCTCAGAACAGAATAGGACAGTATAAAATAGACTCGGTTACTCTGGCCATGTGGCTGTCAGCTAGACTAACCCTCAAAAGTGATGCTGAAGAATGTAGTAAAGAAGAGATGTCTCAGTTAATAAGGAGAAGGCTTTAAAAATGTCCTTAGTGTGCTTTATATCCGCAGTGACTGAGATGCAGGAGAATTGGAGCTGGTAGAATGGAAGCTCAGCAGACAGCTGGTCCTGATACAGGTAAGGAAAGATACAGCTAAGATGAGAATTAGCTTCTCTAGCATCTGTCCCAGGTTGGCCCATGATTTATAAGAGCAATCAAGACTGCAGAAACCCTTGACTGACACCTTGCCACTGACCTGATCTTTATCTCTGCTGGAGCTGTGAGCAAGGTAAATGGGTAACTGGCAGTGGAAAGGAAGGTGGATGATTTGTTAGGGGGGCAGTATTGCATACAAGAGATGCCCCGAGTATTCACTTTGTTTTAGCAACTCAGAGATAATTCCATTAGCTCATTTTTGGATCCATAGAGTCTTTCTTCCAAACCTTTTATTTTTGCCACTCTGCTTTACTCCTGTCTGACCCATTGATTTCTCTTTTCTAAATCAAGTTTCAAGTGAGTAATCTGGGAGGCATTCCACCCAGGTGTTCTGGCACTGACTATCAGATGTTATACTAGCCACCATTCAATGACTTATCACTTGAACAAAATATCTCAGTACGTGATTCTCTCAGAAGATCTTAGTGTTTTTCTATACTCTCATTACTCAGTTATGTTTTGTAGCACTCCATTTCATATTGGTATATTATTTATTCACTCTGTGTTGGCAGTGTCTGACCTTTCTCAAAAAATACTATAAACTTTTTGTATGTTTGTTTTTAACTTTCTTGCTGCTGCTGATAACTAGTGGGTTATTGGTAGCTAGAATCTAAATAGTCTTTGCAATTTTAGGATTTATCAAACTGATTATTTAGTAGTAGTATATTTTTCAACAGTACTTGGACTGTTAAAAAGAAAAAGGAGAAAACCTTTTTTCAATGATATATTTAGTACTGTGTTCATGTATAATAATCTAGGAAGACTATATTGAGATTTGGAGAATGACACTTGCAGACCTATGACTACTTTAGGAATTAATTCCATCTGTATGCTCTACTACAGAGTCCCTTTGATACAGGTACATGATATATTTTATGATAGTAAAGAGGATAACAATGCAACAAACAGCAAGGGCACATTGCTAATAATGCCATTTCCATTAAATATTTAGAATCCTTTTGCATTTCATAATCAGAGCATAGAAGTAACAAATTAGAATAATTCCATGCTGATTAAAATGACTAATTAAGTATTAAGTTATAAGCCACTGCTTGGGAAAAAAAAAAAAGTCTTAGATCCAATTGTAATCATTTTAAAGTATTTTTTTTGTTGTTTTTCTATTGCAGAAGTAGAACAGGTGCAATTATTTGACACCAGTCATGCACTCTTATCTGTAAAAATGAGATATCATTCCCCTTATGTACTGCATTTTCCAATGTTTGTAACATATTTTGAAATAGAAGGCTCAGGGCAGTACTCATCAAAAATGGCAAACATTAGGACCACCCCTTAGCTCTTGATGATACATTTGCACTAGGCCAGATTATGATAGAAATTTCAGCACCTCTAGTTCTGTTCCAGTTGAAGTGATGGACACAGCAGCTTTGACTGCGTAGCTGTTACGGCATCATGAGATAGTAAATGTTCAGTGACATGCTAGGTAGTACTGATTTGGGGAGCTACAGCTACAGCAGGCTCCATCAGAAACCTTCCTAAACTTCATTCAGAACCCTGACAGCTTTTAAAGGTTTAGCCAGAGATCCTGAGAAGCAATACAGGGATACACAGCTATGTCCACTGTTGGGCAGCACCTATGGGGGAGAAGAGGCACAGGGTCTGAAAGACATGTGGAGGTGCCGGTGGAATCTCCACCTTTAACAGTGCTTAAATTTGTTTGCTCTGTGCAGTCGGATCAAAGCAGGCAGGCTTCAATCTTCACAAGTATTGATTTTTGATACTGAGAAAGATATCCTGAAGAGTAGTTATAATTTGTAATTGTTGTTTTGTGTTTCTATATCTATCTCCTATTAAAAAGTATACTGAAAATATACTGAATTATAACTACTCTCCAGGACATCTTTCTTCTAGCAGATGAGCTACCAGGAATTAAATTAGAACTATTTTCTTGCAAAGCACTTGCATGAAAAATAGATGACAGCCTGTATGTCTTCCTAGGGCTCAGAAAGTAAAACACCGACTATGGGATAGCTGAATATTCCAACTACTTAGGGATATTCTTGCATTTGTAGTTTAATGAGACAAAATGCCTAAGCATTTCTAAAAGACAAAAGAATGTACATTTTTTTCATATTAGATGTCTTATGGATTTCAGACAATGTGAATAAATTGGACAACTGACAAAATTATTCTATATTTACTGCTTTTGACCTTAGACTTTAGCATTCTTGAACTGGAATACCAATATTTCAACAGAGAAGTATTTTATATCAAGTATTAGCAACTAATATTAGGATTAAAATGAGTTAAAATCTAATACAACTGCATATGATTTAATATACTATGATATGCAATGAGACAGCTACAAAAAGTAACTGATTCAGTATTACCTATTACATTCTGTCACATGCCGCCTCAACCTGCACATGTAGATGTCACTTATTTTGACTTGTCCTTTGACTAAGGTTTTTGTTTAGAGTATTTCATACATATGTACTTGCTTTGCTTAAAATAAATGAAATTATTCCTAGATTTAAGATTTACTGAATTAAGCTCTAAATCTCTTAGTCTTTCAACCAAAATAAGCTTGTAATCTCAGACACTGATGGCATGTTAAATAGCTTTTAGATGATGGTCCTCAGGGACGACCTAAGACGTCCTCTCCCTCGCAATATGTTAATGTCCCATAAGCTTTTCAACAGTGTTAAGAATTTCAAATACTGACTTTCAGGCCATTAATTGATCTGATTATGCATGTGAATGACATCAGATAGACCGAACATGATGATGGGAGATTGATAAATGGTTCTGTAACATCACAGCTGATTTTCTAAGAAACAGGGTAGTTCTGCAGGCCAGTAGTATAGGCAAAGCTCCAACAATATGGCCAAGAAACTTCCAATTAGTTGTAGCTGCTAAAACAAAACTCTTGCTAGAAAAAAATCTCAATGACATGTACAATAATGCGGTATGGAGCCTGTGCTTCAAAAAATCTGCAAGGTATTTTGTATCTTTTTCTCACCTGCTCAAAATAAGCAAAGATGGAGTGTTTCATGCTGGGATTTATAATCTCTGTGGACTGTACTGTGGTATCAAAGATGAAGTCAGCTACCATCTGCTCCATTTTATGCAAAATAGATGTGGCCCTTGAACTTCTGGCAATCTTCCAATTCAATCCTCTGAGCAGATTTCTAACACTCCTGCTTTATAGGGTATCCTATTATGCAGCTCAGACAATAAATTTTACTAATCATGGACAACTATTTGTTTACCATGCGGACTGTGACACATCAGAGGGGCACAAAGATATCTGCCCCTGTTTTTTAAAAAACTTTCAGAGAATATTTAGAAGCAGGATTTAGTGAAGCAAACCTATTCTTCAGCAGTAGCTTTTGTAGCGTTACAGGAATTTTAGATCACTAAATACTACTGTTTAGCTTTAAAAAATAATTAAAATTACACATATAATACCCAAAGCCTGTTCCTTTGTTAACTGAAAACTAAGGCTTAAAGAGACGATTAACATATTGTCTGAGCAAGAGACCTAATACAAACAGACTTTTCACCAAACTAAGCCACATTGTTAGAAACTCAGCCAAATTATTACATCTAATTTAGATTTGGGGAGGAATTTCTTACAGATTTTATGTCTCTTCCAAAAAGTCATTCCATTCTGATCATATGAAAATAATAATTTGTGAGTTGTCAATACGCCTTATCTGAAAAGCTGTATTTTTCCATTTATCTTCACACTGGCATTTTTATTACCTGAGGCTAAGAAAATACTTTGCTCTTTTTTTTAAAAAAAAAAACACTAAAACTTTTAATATCTGTATCTTTGCAAAAGTTTCCAGATGTGATAGAATGTTCTGGCTCTCCATTTAGAATCAAATGTTCAAGCATTCGATTGCATGAAAAAAAATAACTTGCACTTGGTTTTGCATTTATTAAAAACAAGCAGTGAGATATATTCCAAACATCATACTCTGACTTACCTTTAAAATAACTTTAGAATTCTCAGAGGCTGAACTTTAAATATAACTCTAAAAGGTCTTTTAAAAGAATATATATTTTCCTTAAATATTAGTTCATATTATCTGGCAAGATGGGAATCAAAAATAGCAAGCATGCAAAGGTGAACTTGATTCACCTCTTGCACTCTCAATATGCACATTTTTAGGATTCGATCCTAGCAGTCCTAAACACATTATCAAATCTAGGAATCCATTCATATTAAGATGAAGGGTGTGGTTGTAGATTTTTTTAATCTTCAAAAAAGTAGAGAATTTACAATCTCGACACAAATCAAAACCCCAGACTCCAGACAAGTACTCTAAGACTGTTGTCTGACAAGACAGAATATTCCTGCTCGGAGAAGCTAGAGCAACATTTTAAAGCAACTATATCTGAACTTAGGTGTCAAACCCTACAATATGCAAATAATTTTGATGAGGGAATATTCTAGAGGATAGAATTTAGAGGAACTAAAGTAGTTACTGTAGCAGACTAAACCAAAGCAGGGCCAATTCTTGAAGAGGCATCCTAAACAAAACTCGCATGGTTAATGGCATTTTTGATTTGTTGTAAATTCACTCTCATACAGACTTTTCTGTCACAATGACTATTGATAAAGAAATATTATAAAGGATTATTATATCGATAAAGGCGTAAAATACCCACAGTATTCCTGCAGTAGTAACTCCTAGTTTGAAGGACCAAGGACGTTTCAGAAACATTCATAGTTCAGTTCCCTACACTGTACTTTGACCACCATGCTGACAAAGACCAAATCAAAATTTTCATTTTGCAGGACCTTCAGTTAAAAAAACAAACAAGAAGAGAAAATTCTAGCTATACGAAACATGTGTCCCTATGGAAGTATTTCCAAAGTGTTTATTTTTAAGACTATTGTCCTTATAGTTGACAACAGAAGTTCTAGTCTCAAGTAGGTCCTGGTGAATGTTCAGTGTATCTCTTCTCCTGTCCTGTTAGTCCCTTTGTTAAATGATAAATCAAGAAATCTGTAAATGCTATGAGGCATGAAATAAGTTTTATTTGTCTGTGGGACCCCTAGGAGACTTTGTGCTCCCTTTTCTATATACATGCTACATCAGTGGCCCTGAAACTGGAAAGGATGTGGCCAAAAATGTTTGGGAAGATTCCAAGTCTACTTTTGTCTAATATTATCTTCCTGCCATCTCACTTCCAAATTGTGCAGTTTTGTCCTCTGTTTTATTTTTCCCTAGCTTCCTTCCAAGAAGTGTTTAAGCCCACAGGACAAATTTGAAAATATTTATTTTCAAAAGTTACTAACTGAACTTACTTTGAAGGGGACCATGGCTGGCAAATACAACAAAAAGAAGTTATTTTTCCCCTATAAGGATTTAGCCTTTGATGCACAGACAGATGGTCATGATCTCCTCCTCCTCCACCCATGGATTTTTCTAAAATGACACCCAAGTTTTTCTTGGCAGCAGTTAGAAAGTCTGGCAAGCAGCTCACTTCAGCTTCAATTATATTGACCACATTAATGCAAAAGATTAACAAATGAAATAGTCTATATTCAGTTAGAAGGGAAAAATTAAAATTTGCAATGAAATAAGATAAACACAAATTAGAAACAAATGCCAGCTACTTACCTCCACTCTTTTATCTAAGGATTTACTGTGGCCCAGCTTTTTTCACTGATTTTCACTAATGTGTCTTGGAGTCATAGGGTGTTAACTCTCTCCTAGTACTTCTTAAGGTAGTAGCACTTAGTAGACTTAGATTGCTGAAAGTATCTTTATAGACAGAATAATACTCCTTTGTCTGAGAGCTTTAAGAATAGTAGAGAATAATACTTCCCCTCCTTGCTTCACAGACACCGGATTCTCAGAGGAATGGTATTTCTGGATTTATTTTCAAAGCTTTTCACACTTGTCTATACTTGTAACACAAACTTTCCTGGGCACAGGAAAAACAACAGGGAATTTGGCTAATTCCTAATTCAGGAGTCTCTAGCTGAATGCTTTTTGAAGGACAGAACCAACCATCCCAGAACATTTCTCTAACAAGGCAAAAATGAGGAAATTTCTTTCTAGCAATTCTTTTCTCCATCCAGTTATAGTCTAACTTCTTGCTGTGCTAACTTGTCTCCTGTGGCAGTGGTGGCATGTTAGCTCATATCTGGTAGAAACTAATGTGCTGGTAACTGGTGTTCAGATTAATATATCTCTACTCTGGCTCTACATGAGCCATCTCATATAGCTTTACCAATGACAACTAAATAATATATTTTAGAGAAAGGTGTGTTATTAGACAGTTACTTTCAAAATTAGTTGTTAATCATCTCTATAGCAGGGGCAGAGCATAGAGTAGCTGTTATAAAATTTACTTATTTATGTATCTATGTAAATGTAATGAAAACCTGTAAAACTTATTTTTATGGTATGAGTAAATAATATGGTATATATTTTCCAAATGCACTTATATCAGTGAAGAATTTGTCTTGCAATGACATAATTTGATGTACTATCCAGATCATTGTTAATTTGATTTTGAGTCTGATTAATTTCTGTGAATGATATAAGATGAAATATGCTCAAAATGTTAACAGCACCATGCTATATAAAAGAAATAATTAATTCTTAAAAATTAAGCTGTTAAACCAAAGACTTTGTATCTGTTTGACAGAAAAAAAATGTGTTTGAGTAACTCTATTTAGACCAATTTGACTTGGGTGACTGTAGAAATTCCTAGCATTTGTATTTATGCATACTACAAGTTATGAGAGTAAAGTCTTTCATTTCAGATTTTCTCACTGAGCATTTTAAGAAAATAACCAGCATTGAATCATAGATGAAGGATTTGAAAGGGTATCTTGAACCTACACCATCTCGTCTACTGCTACTTTTTCATCAGTCCTTGTCATTGGCATAAATATCACACTTTCCTACACTGTATATATTCATTACACAACTGCAGCTCCTCCTCTAAGCTGTCAGGCAGCTGCAGCTGTGGAGTGCAGCCCAGATGGTGAGTCAAAACCCACCAACCCCTGCTTCCCATTGTCTGCAGATTCACTTTTTTATAATAAAGAAACAAACCCCGTAATGACTGACAATAATCTCTGCTTCTGGACCCTTGTGTGCTTTTGGCTAATATGACTTTTCTTTCTTTTGTCAAAACTGACATATTCCACACCATCATACTTCCTAAAGGATATTTTTTTTTACATTTAGACATGTGAATACCAGGAAAAGTTAGTGGTCAATTATTTGTTTAAAAATCGAAATGCTAAGCTGATATTTTTAGAACCACTATCCACTGAAAGGAATTTTAAGAGCACATTTAAAAAGAAACAAGACAAGAAAAAAAATCACAGTTCACACATGGAAACATAATCTCGAAAGCTCTGTAGTTTTCAGCATCTCCATTTTCAAGTGAGCTCTTATGCTTGCAAATTCTTTGTTCAACAAGTGTGCTCTGCTACACCAGTACAGCTGGCCTCTCCCTACAAATATGTTTAACTCCTTGATCCCTGTAGGTTTTATTGCCCATAATCTAATCATGTTTCATGAGCCCCCACTATAAACCTGTTTTTCATGGCCTCTCTGCTATACCTGTTGTTACATTTTTCACAAATATAAACTCTGAGTCATTTTAAAGTATCAATCATTTTAAAGTGCAACTGTGCTAACTTGTCCGCTTGGTAGTTCTCTCTTCCTTTTAGATTATTTTGTTTGAAGGGAAGCCAAATACTTCTCTATGGGTACCTTTTGAAAAGGGGGAAAATAATTTCCAACACATCTGAATGTTACTTAATCCTTGACATTTAGCAGGCAGAAACAATCTGAGGAAGCTGAATTTTAAACCATGTTTATTTAGAACATACAAAACCAAAGAAGTTTTTCATCAAGGATACTCGGAATCTTTCTTTAGAACTATCCCCACCTAAAAGTCTTGTGGCTGCAAGTTCCATGCAGCAGGAAGCAGATAGCCTTTGCTTTCAGAAGATTTGAAAGAATTAAAAATACCCTGCCAGCTCCAAAGAGAATTCCCTCAGCAGCATCTCTGTGCTGTGAGAGCTGTGCAGCTTTGTAGAACAACTTGTGAGCTGACGGCACCTGCTTGTGCGAGACGCGGAGGGGGATGTGCCGGGGAGCGGGGACCGGGACAGATGGCTCTGCCAGCAGCGGGGCAGCCAGCGGCGTCACCTCTGCCGGGCTCCGCAGGGCAGAGCCCTGGGATGAGCCCTCACTTAGGGCAGTTCCAGGCTGTTAACGCGTCAGTCAGCATCACTCCTTTAGACTGCTCCTCAAACATACTCAAGCCAGCAAAGACACAAAACACCTGTAGTTTGTTTGACTTCAGGTATCTCATTTTAATCATTAGGCTGTGAATATGTAACAGCTCTCGGTGGCTACGAGGCCTTGCTCTTCTGAGTCAATTACACTAGTCCAATCCCAAAGCAAAGGCATAAATCGTATGAAGGCTGCATTCAAAATGGTATTCTAATTGCCTTGTTCTGGTGTAAAAAAAAAAAAAAAAACAGTATTTAAAGATATATCCTGGATCCTTTTGAAATATAAATATTTAATAGCTGCTGGAAATATAATCAAACTCCAGAATTACACAAGTATAGGTAAGAAATGATGTGGGTAAACCATGTCATGATGACAGAAAGAATCTTCATGCTGGCCATTTTGAATATTGTCTAGCATTGAATCAACAATTTGTGAAGACTAGCATGAAATGCATGAAATATAGCACACAGAATTGTCCTAGACAGTAGCCTTCCTCATGGCCAAGGCAAAGATATTCCTCAGAGCAAAAACAGTGTGAGAGAACTTGTTCAAATGGATAGATAATTTTTTGCTGTATGAGGTTTCTGCTAGGTAGGAAAGTGAGAGGAGCTGGAAAAAGAGAAGACTGTAAATGATTTTGTAGTTGTCTTTTGGCCCTTAAAGATTAGGACGAGCCGGGAATTGCCATAATCCTTTCTACCTCAGGGAGACCAGAGTCAACCTCACCACCACTGGGTGCTGCAGTCAAGCACCCCTTAACACTGGCGGTAGGTGCTGAGCTGTCCTGTTTCACTCTGAGCTTTCTGGCAGCCCTGTTCCTCAACCCTCTGTGCTAGTTGAGGATCACAAAGAGAATTCAGAAACGCAGAGAGTTTGTCCTTTTGAAACTAAATTACCTGGATTTGTTGAAATGTTGCAAAGAACTATGTGCCCTGCAGCAGAAGTGGCATCTAGTGATTGTACTCTGACTAGTTTTATTGGAATTTTTCCTTTTTTTTTCTCTTTAATTATATATGTATATATAAAGAAGGGTTTTTTATTCAGTAGAGGTAAATTAAAGTGCTGTCTGGCTTAAATGGTGCAAAATTCATAGATAGCTGATGCCACCAATAGTTATGCTGCTGAAATGTGGATCATAGAAAAAAACTGTCAGACTTTGTAACAGCAGAGCCATACACTGCTGAGAACACTCAGAGACCGGAGAACTTTACATTAGCTCTCGCTTGTATTCAAGAATTTATTAATTTTTTTCTTGCTGTCAAGAAGCCCAAACTGCCTAAAACTACCTGATTAGAAGTCAGGTGACATTTTTTGTAACTTACTGAAAAAATGGATAGATAATCTTAACTCTGTGAACATGAGGATTGACAGCACTTCCTTAAACCAAACAAAATTCAGGAAGAGACTGTACAAGCTTCCGCCATGAGTGTTGCCAACAGATCTCAATTCTTGAAAAACAAAACCCTGCTATTTCAGCCTTGGGCCTCTCTTCCATGGTTTTATTACTATTATTATTATTAAGGCATAGATAAATATACACCACATTTAGAATCAAGTCCTCTTTTCAAATGAGCACAACTTATATTAATTCTCATGAATTAATTATAATTGGAGAGGGTTACAGAAGGGTGGGATGGGAAGACTGTAATTGGTTTTCCATTATCAGTAATATTAAGATACCTTCTCTCATAATCTTTTAGATGTGATCCAGTTGGTGTGAAATTTCAAATTAACCTTCAAAAGGCAATTGTTATATCACCACTTTTCCAAACCTTGAGTATTTCAGAGTATGGGCCAGGTCAGAACTCAAGGAATGATGCATGGTACTACCACCACCACCCCTTAGACAAATTAGAGACTCCTGCTCTGGTACAGCGTATTTAGACTATTCTCTAGATAAAATAATTTGAATTATACAGAACGATCTTAATGATGTGCATGAACTTGTAGAGCTTTCTGAATTGAAATAACCAAAATCAAAAAAAGATTGAGATACATTTATGAGACATAGCACTCACTTGCCTAATGCAAATCTATATATATGTGAAACAGATTGCAAATTCAGATAGACATCTACACATCTTAGCCTGTAGAAGAGAAAAAATTGCTGTAATTCGTGAAGAAAAATAAAAAAAAGAGAGAGATTGGGATTGGGCCGCTAGAGAAGGGCTAACTATGTAGAATCATCATGCATCACTCTTGCGTTAGAGAGGGAGGAAGAGTGTCATAGCAGCTCCACAAGTTCGCACCACTAGTGTTCATGACATAATTAGATGATGAGACCTCTGCTGTTCATGGCAGAGGGCTCACGCACGGTAAGAATTCCTTTCTCCTATTGACTACAGCATGGAAAACCCGCAGGAAGCTCATTTAATTTGGGTTTGAAGCTTCAGCAGACCAAGGATAAACTTTGGTGGCAGTGTCTGACATGCTCTTGCCTTTAGTGGGTTATAGAAAGAAGGCGTAATTAAATTTATGACTCATGCCTAATATTTCACTGATAAACTATTCTCTGAGACTAACTTTGTGTGGATGCAAGAGTTTTGGTAAGTACTTAAATTTTTAAAACACGCTTTGGAAGTTGAAATTGAGCAGTGGATAGACAAACTGCTGTCCTGCTAGTAAATCTGTGAAAGGTAATATAGCAGAGAGCTTCATGTTTTGTAAGAATCAACGTTCATTCTGTTCTCTCTCAACAAAATTGGAATGTAATAATCAAGATATAGTTAATGATCAAGATGAGGCCTCTGTCCTGAAAATATCTTTTGCAATAGCTGTTCTACAATACTTATCCTATTGCATATATTTGTTGTGTGTGCATGTCTGACAGTTGTAATTTACAATAGTTATCTGGCTGTAACTAATGCTAATAATCTGGGTGGCACCACATACTGTGTCCTTTCTTATTGGTCTGTGTAGATTTCGAAGCTATTTGTTTGGAGTCTCTAGGTAACTGTGTGCAAACCAGAAGTCCAGGAATGCCCTGTCAGCCCAGCTTCATTAAGCCCTTTCACCACAAAACCAGTGAAGACTTCAGTAAGTTAATTATAGACTTTCCACAATTCCGACTTTGCAAACATTGTGTTAACAGTTTTTTTGGAGTGAATGCACATGTAGAGAAAACAGGAAAATATTTACACATGCTTTTCATTCCTCATACCCCTTGTTTCTCTGGAACAGTCTCTAGACATAAATTAGAGTTCTCTTAAGATACCCAGGATCCTCCTCCTCCCCTAACATTTGGTGAGTGAGTCATTTATGAATTTGACTTCCTTTCTGATACAGCATGCCCCAAATGCTGCATGAGCTTTTGTAGTTCCTTCATAAATGATATATTGCTTTATAACTAACTTTGGAAGTGAGGCAGAATCCATTTTCATGATTTCTGTTGCTTTTCTGCCTGGGACTGTTTTTAGGAAGCTCATTTAATGAGAAATAAATTTATTTTTGACTCATATATATAGATTTGGCATACCTGTTGGAAACAAATGTTGATTTATATGAAATATAAATTTGATTTATTTAATGAAATGCAAACAAATGACTTTTTAACAATTTTTTATAATAAAAAGTTTCAAATACCTTGTGCTATACTTATCCTATCTATGTATGTATGTAGAAATACTCTCACAGATATTGGTCTCCCATACAAATCTGTAGTTCATGATGAAGACAGCAAAATAAATCTAAAAAACAAAAGTCTGTCCTAGTCCCAGTATACTACAAGACAGAAAAAGCAGGAATACAGGAAAAAGAAAAGATGACAATAGGTATATACACATTCACAGAATTACATAAACCTTCAAAATGAATGACATAAGATATTTTTCATTTTGAAATAGATATTTTTGTATGAAGTAGAGTCATGGATTTCATGTCCTCCACATTCAGCCCTCAGCTTCTTTCTCCATGCACAGGAGTGAAACCCTCTATATTGCCTAAAGCTTTAAATATATCCAGGTTGAATCTGGCAAAGTGAGCAGAGTTCAGAGTTGAACCCCTCAGCATAGTTAATGCCAAGTCTACCTCAAAAACCAAAAGAGAATTGATAGTCTTAACTATATGCAGTGAATGGTTTTCCAGAGAGGAAGGACCAAATGTATATTGGGGATTGCCCACATCAAAATCAAGACCTATTTAGAACATGTAGTCTTGCAGATAGTTCATAATTACAATCAGAACCAAATGCATGCGTTTAATGCTTCCTGAGGCTGAAACAAGCAGTCTGGACACTACATGGAGATTCTCTACTGCACAGAAGAAAAAAACAAAAAAAAAAAAAAAAAAGTTCTGTTGTGATTGTTTTAGGAACTGATAGAGTTAGTAGTCATTCATCTAATGTATTGTGACCTTCAGATTACTAGAAAGACATGAACAACACTGAAAATAGTGTTTTTGAGATGACTATAATCTTTTTGCTCAGTGTGGGTAGAAATTCCAGACAGTTCTGAAAGTGACACTTCCACAGGCAGTTGTTCCTTAAGCCAAGTGGTTAGGGTCTAGGGTCTTTACAAAACAGGGGACCACAATGGCATTATTCTAAAATTTGGAAGGGTTAACTGATATAATGGTTTAAAAAAAAAAGTACAGGAAATATTATATCTCTGAGTATATTACTTGCAGATTGGAAAATGCTTTTGCTCAGTGTCTCATCTCCTTCCTTTCTCACTTCATTGGCTTTTAAAAATATATTCAGCCTTTTGAATAGTTCTATGATGCACTTTGTATACAATGTTCTATTATATGGATGTATTTTCAGATAATTTAAAAATTATCCAGTTTAATTTTTTTAATTAAACTGGATCATAATGGTGAATCTTAATGTAGTATCTCTAAAGAAACAGCTCCCTTTAATCTTCACAGAAAACATATATAATGCCCATAGGAATAATTCATAAAAATAAATCACATTGACACATTCCATGATATCTTGTAGGACCCTGCAGGGTGGCAGTGGCAGCAGCCACTTCTATTTACCATGTGTCTATTCCCCCAGAAGCTTTTTGTCCTAGTTTTAATTTGGCTCTATATCATACTAAACAAATCATTTTGATTCCTTTTGCATTTGAGACACCATTTGATAGCTCACTGCTAATTCTTCGAAAGGTTGACTGTAAGACTGAGACATCAGGCCCCAGTCCTCTCCGAGAACGTTCTCTGTTCCTAGAGGAGTTTTTAATGCACAGCTTCTCCGCTGGGGGGAAAGGCTTAAAATAAATGTTAAACTGACTAATATGAAGGATCATAGGATCACAAGATCATAGGATAATTCAGATTTGAAGGACCTCAAAAGGTCGTCAAGTTCAGCGATATACATGAACAGCCAACTATCCATATTCACTGCCTATAGGAGTAAGTCTTATTCAGAACTTGTACACAGTAGAGCTCCTGGAGGGCCCTTGAGCAACACTGAGGATATGTCTGTTATATATCCATATCTGTCTGTTAGAATGGTAAGTACACAATGATGCGAGATGACCCCGTCAAAGACACAAAAGTGTTTTTTGAGATCCACAGGAGGCCTAGATGCAGTGCTGATGCAAACAGTGAAGCAGACAGGTATTTAAACAGCAGCAGGAATAAGGATGTGGTCAGATATGGAAAGGAGTTACAGGCTTTGCAATGAAGCAATTCTACCAGGTCTTCTTTGAACACTGGCTACATATGAAATGTTTAGAATCCTAGAGAAGAAGCTACAACTCACTGCACCCAAAGAGTTTCAAAGCACGGGTACTCATTCATTCTGTGATGAGTGAGTGAAGAACCACCTGGAGAAGTCAAAATAGTCCATGCTAGTGATTAGCACCCTATGCCTTTCACAATATCTTCCCAGACATAGTTCTGTGATGCTGAAAACTGAGACTATCAACATGCAGTACTGTACTGTAGGTCAGTATTTTTTGCAGATATATAAGCTATCTCCAAAAATAATAACCCTGTAAGCACAATGATACATCCAGATTAATTAGACCACCTAATACATCTATACTTTTTTTCTAGAACTCTACCTAATATTTATTTAGTATGAGGAACAAGCATAAGCACTATTAGAGCGCTGGGGGCACTCACAGGCCTTAAGGACCATGACCAGCTTCACCTGGGGCCTCTGCCCACCCCTTCTTCTTGGCCTGGGAGCCCCTACTTAAGTTCAGCCCTGGGATGTCCTTTCCTGGTTGATCTTTGCTGCAGGAGGCTGGTCTCCAGCTCAGCTACAGCCTTTCTTGTGCTTGCCTGTGCTGTTCTGGCCTTACAGGCTGCCTTCCCAGCTTGATCCTAGACCTGCATTATTACCACGGACTTGCCTGGTGATTCTGAGGCTGGTTCTGACCCTTGGTACTGCTTCTGAGTTGCAGATTGGTTCAGATGGGCCTCATCACCTGATGATTTGAACTCCCTGGTGAGCCTGTTTGCCATCCCTGGTCTTACCTCACTTGGATACTCTAGGACTGGACTCTGTCTGAGGTGCCCCCTGCCCTACCAGTTGTGTTGCTGTGGTTCCTGCTTCCCAGCTGTTGCTCTCTACTGACAGATCCATCCTCAGTGTACCTTGTGGGACCTCCAAGAGCTCTATTCAAGCACTGAATAAGACATAATTTTACAGACAGTGAACTTATTTTAGTTCTCACACTGACCAGAGCTAAGGAACAAGTGCCTTACCACTGCTTTCTAGTAGTAAGTGAAAGATGGCCTCTGTAAATCAGATAGAATTAAATTCAAAGGGATTTGAAAATCATATTGACAAATTTGAAGGAATATGAGGAGAGGCAATGACCAGACTTCCCCCTCATGCTAGAGGAGAAAGTCCTGTCAAAATTGAGCTACGGTGTTTATCTTTTGGTGAGGTATGAAGGCCTTTGTGCAAGCCCACCAGAAAAATGAGGTGTGCAAGGAGTACTGGAATTAATAGTCAATTTTTAGTTTCAAGTTCGTGTCTGGAGAGCAATGCATAACAAACCTGCTTATGTTTAACAGGAAGAAGTTTGCAGTCACCCCAAAGCCTGCTACTGAAGAAGCTCAGGTGAGATGGATAAGCAGGAAACTAAAGATTTATTTATAAACTGACATACATGATATACGGCAGTGAGCTAGTGGACTAAAGAAGACAACAGAATCTAATTGGTTCAGCAGTTAGAGATCCTGAGAGAGAGGAGAGCTAAAGCAGACAGAAATCTCTCTGTTCACAGTGGGTTACCCCAGTACCTACTGCTGTGGACAGGATAGTGGTCCAGATGGAGACTGGTGAT
Source organism: Crypturellus tataupa (assembly GCA_034781795.1). Lineage (NCBI taxonomy): Eukaryota > Metazoa > Chordata > Aves > Tinamiformes > Tinamidae > Crypturellus > Crypturellus tataupa. The sequence goes on from JAWLRI010000032.1 coordinate 2,682,546, forward strand.
CTGGATAAAACATGTTCCCTAAGAAGGGCTTTGCAGAAGGCAGCATGCAAGCAGTGAAGAGGATGGCAAGCTCTGTGTGCAGCTTGCACTGAAGGTGTCGAGGACCTAAGCCAGTATGCCCAGGTGAACTGATTTGGGACTGGCTATCAAATAAAAATGCACAATAATTCTTGATAGCAGAATGTAACAGGCTGTTAGTCCTTGTTATATGGCAATCATGTATTATATGACGTCTGTGACACTGCATGTGATAAAACTGTATGGTGAGTAAATGTGGTAATATAGACTCTCACCTGAAAAAGTAAGGAGTTTAACCTTAAAAACCAGTTTAGCCTTCAATATTTGTTTAAATCCTTGTAAAGTAGTCCCTGTGTTGTGCTGGCAGTATTTGACTAGGAAGCCTTGAAATAACACTACTACTGTATTATAGTACTTTGGGTCTTTTAGAGTTTTTCCTTTTGTGTTAAGATATCTATATTTAGGAAGAGCAAGGCTAGGTCAAACCAAGAGGATAGCACTGAGCAGGTTACAAGGCTAGTATCATGACTATCATAATATAAAGTTTACAGTTGTGGTATTCTATTATGCACATTTATGGTTGTTAAAATCTGTATATCAGTAGTTGTTAGTCTGAAAAGCAATCCTACTTGAAACTTGGTACAAGAAAAAAAATTTAAATTGTATTATCAAAGCCTCTCTTATGCAAAGCAAAAGCTGGAGGTTAAGTTTTAGCTGTCTTATGGCCTTCTCAGTCTTATACTTGATATTACAGTTCTGAAGTATTCACCCTTTTCTCTGCTGTTTGGAGGTTGTATATTCTATAACCGAAAGGTGAAAAAAATATATTCTGAAAATGTGAAATGAAAATAAGTAACTTGTATTTTATTTATATGCTATGACTACCAAATAGCTGTAAAATTTACCATGAAAAAACGTTCCAGTTTTCAGAGTTGTCCAGGAAATGGCCTTGTCTCTCAAACTGAGCAAAGCATTTTTATTTTTAGATACACATACCTCAAGTTACCTTTTCATTCTGGCTTAACTGCTATAAGTATGATATACATATACACAGCTGCAGCATAAAACCAAAAATGCCCAATAACCAACCTCCCTCCCTACAACAGATCTTACTTAACTGATATTCTAATAGTTCTTCTTATTTGATTTAAAGGTTATATCGATACTGAGTTGCAACATATGTTATATAATGTTTTCATTATATCAGGTAGCAGATGTGACCACAGAAATTTTCTTATTAAAATTAATATGTATTTAAAATACCAACTCTAGAAAAAGAGCAGTTGGGCTTTAGAGAGGAAATGAAAATTTTAATCTCTGCATACAAACAATTATTTGAAAAATCTTTGCTTTTACAGTAACAGAATCCTAGAGTAATTTTTAACTCCTGAAAAACTATTAAGAAATGTAGGCTTTATGTATACGTTCTAGTAATGATATTACAGGTAAGTACTGTTTTAAATATATTTCTGCTAAAACTTGAGATTTTTTTTCTTTTACCTGCTCTGTCTATCCTATAATCCAAAACTAACACACTTTCATGCAGAATATCGTCCACTTTAGTTTTAAATGTTTAGTTACTTGAAACCCCTTTTGCTATGTGTTTCATTTGAAGATCTTCTAGTCTAGTTCCTTTTGGCAACTTTTTCAGAGAGGTTATTATCTTTTCTCATTTTACATTCGAGACATATGAGATAAAGAAAACTAAAGTGACCTTTACAAAGTTACTCAATTACAGACAGAGCTGAAAGCCCAGAGTGAAAGCTCAAAGCTTTGCTGAAGAGAAACATAAAACTGTGAGAAGGGCAAGAAAACTCAGCAGGGCAAGATTCCACTACTGCAAGTCTCCTATTTCTGCTACTAAAATATTTTCCTTAACATTCGAATTAGTAAATGATTATAATTATATTTAAATCTATAAAGTGGAAACCAGTATTCAAGCTTGCTTATGCGTTTTTTAGCATTTAAAAAAACGTAAACAGAGTCTGAAACTTAATTAAAAGAAAATTGTAGACTGTACCATAATTCTTGCCCCCGGAGATAAAAGTGTGTTCTGAGCGTCAGTGTGAGCTAAACAACTTCTCAATTTTCAGTTTGGAACCAGGGCCCTGATGGCTCTGCAGGTTTCTAATAACCATCACTTCTGTATCACTGCTACATTGACTGTAAACTTTTAAGAGTTGCCTTGAGCTATACAGATAATTTTAATATTTTGTTGTTTGAAAAAGGAAGTAATACAAAACAACATTAGAAGGAACAATTTCTCACTTCAAAATAACAATTTTTCTTACAGAGTGTGATGGAGCATTTCTACATGTAGTATGAATTATTGTGACAGCTGTGATGTTTGTTCTGGAAACATTATAGAAGACAAGCTGGATGGGCTATACTTCAGTCCTCCTTCCAAGCCAATGGTTTTGTATCCACTGACTTCAACCTGAGCAATACTGTGGCAAGTAGGTTTTATAACTGCTTTTTTATTCTTTTTTTTTTCTTTGTGGAAGTTAGGTTTATACACTTGCACCACCAGTTCATCCACTTTTGTCTCATTTTCCCAATATTTTCAGATATATTTTCTATTTTTAATCAAAGTTGATGGGGTGAAGGGGGTCCTAAACTCCTATAAGTTTCAGGAAAGAAATGAACTGAGTAGAAAGGGATCCAGAGTCCTATCAAGGCAAATGCAGAGAGAGACCGCCCTTTAGCCATTCTGCTTGGCCTGCCTGACCGTCCTGGCACCCTTCATCCTGCCCCAGACTTTCCAGTGTTACTGGCGCGTGATGGTGCCTTTGCCTTAAGCACAGTCTGTGTGTGCTTTTCTTTCAGTTTTCTTTCAGCACAAAGACATGGTTGGTTTTAGCTTAAACTTGTTCTTGTTGGCGAAGACTGGCTTACCGGCGGGGGTAGCCTAGTGACTAGTGTGTCGGTTCACCCCGTGGCTCCGAGGGGCCCCCTTGGCAGCGGGCCCCGTGCGGAGCGGCTCTCGCACGGGGCAGGCAGCGCGGGAAGGAGGGAGCTCCCGGTCTCGGTGCCCGGGGGGCAGCTCCGGAGCCCTCCGCGGGGCGCGCAGGCAGCGCTGCGCGGGGCCGCCCCCACGCCAGACCCTCTCCCCGGGGCTGCCGCTCGCCTGCGGCTCCTGGCAGGGATGCCCCCGCGCTGTCAATCACCTCCTCTAAGGGGCTATAAATATTTATTAGGCATCCTAATAGCTGCATCAAGCGGAGCAGGCTGCTTCCCTCGTGTCACTTGTGTGACTCAGCCCTGGCAGGGCCGCGGTGGAAGCCGCGCTGCCCCGCAGGCTGCGCGCAGGTACCGCTGCCAGGACCAGGTGAAGAGTTGAGCAAAGAGGCAGCAGCCCCAGCGGCTGCAGTGCTGCCCTGGCCCTGCTAAGGGCAACTCAGGCTGGGAGGGTTTCTAAGAGAGACCCTCCACAATGTGGAGGCATTTTTTTTCTCTGAGACTGTCACATCATCATCATTCAATCTGTTTGGGCAATCTGGGCTTTTATGCACTAATCCGGTTCTGGGAAAAAAAAAAAAAAAAAAAAAGCAACACCTTAAGAGCGAATCTGAATGCACGCGGAGCCCTGGAATAAGAAGCTAATTCTGGATGCAGTTGTACTGTGTAATCCCTCTGGAAAAGAAGGATAAGAAATGATAGAAACTTTATACAACTCCATCTGTGTTTAAAATAAAACAGGGTCTTAAGCTGGAAAAAATGTGTATGAATGGAATGCAGTAAGTTCATCCTTACCCCTGCAAAAAAAAGACTCTTGATGCTGGGTGGTGCAGGACCACACTGATAGCAATTCCCCAGGCTTGTGATGCTTCCTGCAACAACTGCCACCTCAGAGAAATTGTAGAGGTAACGGTGAGAAGGGTCAGGACAGGCAGCACCTAAACCCCCTGATTACAAAGACACAGATTCACCTTGGTTTATTTTGGGATAGCAGTTGGTTTTCATTTGCAGGTGGTGTTCTCAAACTAACGCAGGTAGAAATGCCACTGTTCACAACCAGCTGATACTTCTGCCAGGAAACTGGACAACCTGAGTTAGACTTTGTTGTCTTGAAGCCTACAGCTTTGCCTGAACAGTATGCTGGGGGAAAAAAGCAGCATCTCGGATGCTGAAAAGGCACATTTAAATATGAGCTTGAGCTGCAAAAGAAGATTGTTGATCTGTATTTTTTCTCAAATTTCATACTTGCTAATATAAATAAGCAATGGGCAGTTTGCCCATCTCTCTGAGGTTTAACAGTAGCTCCTTTAGAAGGAAGTCCTATTACCAGGACTTCAGTTTTGCTAAGTATGATACACTGCTTTTATGGCTATGGTAAGAGGTATTATTATTGCTTGAATTATAGCAATGCACAGAGGGTGAACTGAGACTTGGCTGGGCTTTCCACTGTCCGTGCACATCCAGAGAGTGCCCTGTCCTGGAGATTTACAGTGCAGGCTAAACAGCCAAGACAGGCAAGAGATGCCCGAGAAGCAGGAGCACAGAAAGGTGAAATAATTTGCCCCAGAGCATGCGGGAGGTCTGCAACTGCTCTGGAAACAGAACTGTCTCTGATTCAGTAACCTGTTCAACAGGTTCCAACCTCACCACGCACATGAATGCAAACATAGTGTTAAAAGCTGTTCTACAATAAACCTTGAAAAAAAGTTTCCTTATTTTTTTAAAAAAAGTGTTTTGGATGGTTTCATCTCATCTAATCTGATGTGTGCAGGGCACATACCTCACTTTATATGAAAATCCCACTGATACCAGTGAAGGTTAATCCTAAGTCCAAGAGTCATCCACACTGGAAGCCCAAAGGCTTTTACCCCAATGGACACTGCACTGAAGAAATTCTGTCTGGTGTTTGTGCTATGAATCAGTTTAAGATGATCTGAAAAGAAAAAAGAGGAGAGGAGAGGAGAGGAGAGGAGAGGAGAGGAGAGGAGAGGAGAGGCGAG
>JAWLRI010000032.1:2692948-2757955 GCA_034781795.1 Crypturellus tataupa
TTTTTCTTTTTCTTTTTCTTTTTCTTTTTCTTTTTCTTTTTCTTTTTCTTTTTCTTTTTCTTTTTCTTTTTTTCTTTCCTTTTCTCCAATGGAGAGGTTAGTGGTACTAACAAATTGCAAGGCGTACTTGCTGGCTTTATGGCTTGGAACATGCATCTGCTGTTTATTTTCTAGTGGAAAATGCATCAATTAATTGTTTTATATTCAATCTTTTTTAAGCCTGCAGACAAGATTAAGAAGTTAGCATAGTGTTTCAACACCAGTTTAAACACACCTTTTTTTTTTTCCCTTGTTTTACAGATGTTTTCTCCACCTGTTAATAGTGGGAAAACCAGACCAACTACGTTAGGAAGCAGTCAGTTCAGTGGATCAGGTAGGATGCATCTGAGATTTAAAAAAAAAAAATTGCATGAACTTAATATTTTAGTTTTGTTGGTGTTTTTCTTACAATCTTTCATTTTTACATGGTCTCACAAGACATTCAGATTAGGTAGGGATGTCCTATTTTGATGTGACTCAGTTTTGTTCTTAACTTCAGCCACAGCCTTCCTTTTATCTGCCTTAGACTCCTCATCTTAATACAGCGAAATGATAAGGATCTCTAGTCACACTGACACTCAAATTGTTTATCTGCTAAAGCAAAAATGAATGGCTGCTTCATTTTTGTTTAAAATTGAACTTCTCTTTAGTTTTCCTAGTGCCTGTATAAAAGAGGAAAACACTTAAGTAAAATGTGAAGTAATGGAAAACTCCTAATTGAAGAAAAGATCTTAAAAATGTATTATTTAGGAAAATGTATTATTTGACACCTTTCTTCTATAAATCCTAGAATTATAAGAGTTACTAGCTAGATACTATTGGTTACTGGATCTGAAGATTCTATTGTATTATTAGAGTGACTTGCTAAAACTTTTTTTTACTGGCACAAGCACAAGTCCTCAGCTGTCATAGGAATATGTATGTATTTTGACAATATGTAAAGGAGAAAGTTATTGTGTCTTTCTGTCCCCTTTTCTCTCCATCTAGATTTTAATACAAAATGTACATTTTTTTCTAGTGCTTTGTAGCTCTCAAATTCCTGACATGTAATTCTCCTTTGTGGAAGCTTTATCAATGCTTCTTGAAAACAAATCGCATATGCTCTGTGTCGCATATATTTTGTTGCTTGCTGTTTTCAGTGAGGAACACTTAGTGTCTGTTTTCAGAGACTTTTGAGCTGAGCCTATAATATGAAAAATAAGTGTAACTTTTAAAAGATTCTTCCTAGAAAGAATGTATTTATTTTTTCCGTCTAAAGGAATAACATTTTGATACATTTTTTTCTTGAGTGTGTGCTTTTTATGAATACAACAAAGTGATGTTTTTATTTTTAGTTAAAGATGATGAAAATGTCTTTTTTTGAATGCTAATAGAGGAGCAAAATGCAGGAGTTGCTTGAAATTCTGCGATAACTTTATCTGTTTACTTCATACATTGCCAAAGCTATTGCTTTGAGCATCCAAATGATGCCTTAAATTCTAGTGACGCTTTAGAATTTTTATTTTTAACAACGTTCGAAGAACTTCTAAATTGTCGGTTTATGCAAACTTGTAGATTATTTTTACCGCATTTCATTGGATGAAAATTTGTACTAGGAGAAATAAATGTGATATACATTTAAAGGAAATATTTTAGCTATCATCTTCCCCCCCTTTTTTTCTTTTTAAAATACAAGTGATTTTGACTTGGTCTTTACATATAAGTTAAAGTATTTAAAAAGTTAAAGTTAAAAGCTAAATAAAAAAAAAGCAATTCCATTCCTTTTTAAGACAATTATGTCTGAAAAAATTGTTTTAAAAGGTTCAGACAGCTAAAACTTATTGTGGAGATCACAACTTGATGATTGTGTTTGGTTGGTTGTTTTTTTCCTCTCTCTATTCTATACCTTGCCTTTCCTGGAGAAGTAAAATAATTCTCTATGTAGCAAAGCTTTCATTAAGGTATTAGCTCAGTCCTAGATACTATGGTTTGTCCATTGCATAGGGGACATTTTTCTCTTTTTCTTCTGTTTTCTCCTCCTTTCGTTCTCACTAAAAAAAAAAAAAAAAAAAAAAAAGAGAGAGAGAGAGAATGCCAAAATGCTGGCCGGGGAAACAGTGTTACTGACTTCTTGAATTTCTTTATTGGGAAGCCTAATCTTTCCTGATACCTGATACAGGATATCATCACATAGATACCAATCATGAGGGAATGCACTGCAGCTCTTAAACAAGCAGCACACAACATAAATCTCCTTGGAAAAAAATAATGGTATTATTTGTGGTATGATGGTATAATAGTTATGGCTTTTAATTTATAGCGTTTCTCATTGCAGGCATTTACTGCTTAGTGGAATTATGTACATTTATTCTTGTAATGTTGCAATGACCTGTGGTGTGACCCAGGGGAATTACTTGCTGCTGGAGTGAGAGGTGACAACTTCTGTGTTAGTTGTGTTCTGAGCCGGAGACGTTATGGAGATGGCTGGTGAAGTGTGGGCTTTTAATCGCTGGTGCCCAGACTTAATTGTGATCTTGGCTAATTTTAAGCATTCTGTAGCTTGCAGGACAAGCAGTATTTGAACACTGGTAATTTGTTTTTCTTGCTACTAGATGTCCCTTTTGAAACAGAAACATAGGAGGAAAAGATATTTATCCTTTGAGCTATCTGTACCAAAAAGCACAGTATATATAGATTACTAGGAAGTGCTATTCCTGCTTTGAATACACAGTGATGACACTTCTTAAAGAGTGTTTCTGTGATTTTTTTTATTGCAATTAGAAAAGTGTATCTTCACCATTAAAATAATTTTATTTCTCTTTTTGATATGTTTACAAATATATAAAAAAGAGGTGGATTTCTCCTCTTTGCCAAAGTAAAACTATGTGTTTTTTGTTATAGTAGAACCTCCTTGTCTTACTAAAACTTAATAAATAAATATACCCCTCCAACCCTATTCAGTAGGCGGCATAGTAGCCCCAATTCAGTAGGTCAGAACTATGCAGAGGAATAATTGATTTTAATGTGAGTTTAAGATGTCTATTTCTGGGAATTCTAAATTATAAGCAAGGCTCATGATGTCTTTCCTGCCCTGCCCCCCATGCCTCCATTTTATAATGACAAATTAGTTGTTTAAGGGTAGGTAGGTTGTTTTTGTTTTCAGGTCTGACTTTCTAAAGTGTTGGGAATAGCAGTGTTCATGCTTTTAATTCCTGTGTAACAAGCTTGATCTGATATGGTTCTGCAGTATGTGTTTCATTAGGGGTTAAACAAATATATGTGTAACTAGATTACATAAACCTAAAATGGTTGATTTTTATTGTTTTTTTTTTTTTTAAGAGTCTTAGATTAATAAAGTTCCTTTATTAATTAGCTTTGAGTAAAAAGATAGCAGAAGTGTCTAGAAATTTTTGGTGTTAGGGAAGGCTGCTTTTCTACATGTCAATCAGTTATGAATGGAATAAGTGAACTAATCTGGTATATCATAGTATGTTATGACAGTAAGTCATCTAAGCTGCTGGAAAAGTCAACTGTTTTGGTCAAACTACTAGTGAAACTCTGAAATATTCCTCCATTCCTCTTGTAAATACCTCCTGTTGAAAACAAAGCTCCATTCCTTCTCTTCGGACAAAAATAACATTAAAATAGAGATTGCTGCCTTAGAAATGATAAAAAGGGAAAACACAAATTAGACGTACTCTATCAGACTTCTTAATTTTAATTAATCTTTTTTTAACATTTTAAATAATTTTAACAGCATTTTAAATGAAAACTTTCTGTTTTGCTACTATGATTAATAGCATTGAGCATGATTTTAAAATGAAATCTTCTTTGTTTCTTTCAAAGTGCTAGTAGTGATTAACATATATTCTGTGATGTTTATCCCTTTTATCATATGGCCTTCATTTAATGCAGGATCTCCAGTAAGGTCCAGTTACAATACTCAGATATACTGCCTGCCGTAGGCAGTAATGTTGAAATAGTTCCATTGTTTGATGTCTTTTTCATTTTTTTTTTTTTTTTTTTTTTTTGCTTGGTGCTTGAAAATCTTTAATCTTGGGTGCGATACCTTCAAGTAAAACTTAGTTTAAAAGATTTTTTATTTTAAGGAAGAATTTGATCTGAGACTGTATTTCCTTATGTGATCTGAAAAGCTAAGTGGGAAGAGTTTAAGAGGAAGAATTGAAGAGCTAAGTAGTCAAAATGCAACACAAACGTTGCCTCTAAGATTCTTCTGCGTACATGCGTGTTTGTCCAGAAAACTTCGGGCAGAATTCTTAGGTGTATTGAGATATTCCCCCTGCTAAACCTACTTGCAAAAAAGCTCCTTGGGTGCTAACTCCAAAAGCCCCGTTTCAACTTCTCTGCCCAATATCCTACCGGGTGTGAAAGGAAAGGGTTGGCACAGGCTGCTAAGTGATGGCCTGTTGCAAAACCATTCAAGTTGCTCCCCTCCCATTAACTTGAGTGGCTGCAAATTAAGGGTGCCTGCATGCAGACTGGAGGCAATGGTGTTCTGTTTTAGTAGGTCTATTATGTTACCAAGCAGCGTTTCCAAAATGAGTAAAACTTGTCATAAATGCTGTTTGTCATTCCTATAAACTCTTACTTCCTCTCTAATGTGATGTCAGCAGTTCCTTATAAAAGTCTAGTCTAGTGACGTGGATGAAGAAAGCTTCAAGTGCTACTTACATTAATACACGTTGACTCTGCTGAAGAGAAAAAACACTCATAATCATGACAGTGAAATTATTCTTAGAGTAAAAACTTCAGATTTGTGAGACTTTTCTTATATTCAAATTAATGCTTCTAAGCGTTCAAAATACATTTTTTTTCCTCTTTCTCTTCCCTCTTCCTTCCCTCATCCCCTCATTATCAGAACCGGTTTCACGGGAGAATAAGTTCTCACTGCTGCTGTTCAGTGCGTGTTTCAGGTGCAATCTCCTTTTAGGATATGGGAATTTTATGGTGCCCGCTCCTAATCTCTGAAGTAGGGAGCGAATGAGAGATCTCATGTGGTCATGTAGTCTGATCCTTCCACTGTAAAGTGTTAGTCCATGACTAATGCTGCCTTTCTTTTAAACATAAACTAGTGGAAGGTCGGTATCTGAGGACTTCAATTTATTTTTCTGGTCAGCAGCTTTTTTTTTTTTAATGTTTGTGGAGAAAGTACCATATGATTTTCACTTTTTGACATTACTGGAAATTAGAGCTGTTTCATACTAAGTCTGCTAACCTAATTTCCTGGCATAGTATTTTAAAATAAGAATAATTTCTGTCTCTTTCACACGTATTAAACTACTTTGCAGAAGTCACAAAAGTTATTACAGTAGCTTGGTGTTCTCAGTATAACTTGTCGACCAGAGAAGTAGGTGTTCATCAATCATTTATTGCCATGGACTATGTTTTTGAAAATGTGGCTGTTATCATTTCAGCTGCCACTATAAACCTCGTGTCAATTGATAAGAAAGTCTTGCTGTATTCTGAATACCTAATTTTAGTATTTTTTAATATAATTCAGTCTTCTCTTTAGAGGTGTGCTTGATGCTGTTTATATGGGAAATGATAATTTGATGTATTGGTTGTAGAATGCATTCTTCCAAGAGGTTAATCTGAAATTTCCAGCAATTAGTTTTCCCTGGTTGAGAACAGCGATGTGACAACTGTGTTAACAAGTACAGCGTCTCACCTCAATTTTCGTATTAAAGTTACTGTTTTGCAGTATGAGGAAGGTCTTTGCAATGTTATTTTTAGATGGATTTTGAAAGGAAGGCATAATAATGCCTTGTCCTTTCCGTTATGATGTGTAACTGCATAATATGGGGATTTATCCCTTCTGTAGATGATATATCTTTGCTCTACAGATTTTTTTTCTGATACAGCTTCAGATGATGAAGAATATCCAGAGGTTTCAGGATTTCATCTTCATGGTAGGAGCATGACTTGAAATTATCTGAGATTTTTATTTTTGGATTTACTTCAGAAACAATATATTCCTGAGTTCTTTAACGGCAGTTGAACTTAAAATCAGTCCCTTTATTATTGGAGAACTTTCAGTACATAAAATGGCACAGGGGTGGATTTTGTGATTCTTGTTGTTGTTTCAGTCCTTTCTCTACTCCACCCTGCTCTTTGGCAAGGGAATTGCATGTTGTAAGTTTGTCATTCATACATAAATACTAAAGTTCCTTTCTTCTCCCATTTCATTCTAGCTATCACAAATAGAGTTTAACCTCACTATTTTAGCTATCCAACTGTTATGATAGCTGTTTGTCTCAGATAATGCTACTTTATCTGTAATTGAGGTTATAGATACCATTGTATGAATTTCTTTAAACCTACTGTGTACTACACTGTACCTGCACTGCACTTTTCTTTCATTTGTTAAAGCTAAAGTGTAATTCTTGAGAGTTATCTAGTTTTTTTACCATTGAATAATGTGTATATTATGAACAGAAGAACTTTTAAGACAGTAATATAAAATTATATCGCTTGCTAAGCTTGGGGTTTATGGAGACTTCTTAAAATTGAGAGAACTCTGTAAACTTGAATAGCTCACTAGACCACATGAATGTGCACGAATGAGCATTTTTAGAGGCATAGAGACAAAAAGTATGCATAGACACAGATGTAATCTATATGATACAATAAGTAAGTCTCTTACCTTAAATTTAATTCACAATAAATATTAGGTTTGTGTTTGTCTTTTGTATGTATTAGGTTATCATAGTTGATGATTCAGTTTTAGAAATATCATTGAATAAAACGTGTCTTCTAAGAACCTTTGTTTAAAAGGTGTTGTGTAGTTTAAAAATTAGTACCTCCCGAAACATATATAGTAAATTTTGTTTAGCTTTGTTATTGTATGCCATCTTATAAATAGAAGGTCACTGAATTTCAACAGTAAGTAAAGAAATAACAAAAGACAGTATTTTCTTCTGCGTTAGTATTATTTGATGCAGGTATTTAATACTGTTGATTGCAATGTTTAACAGGTATATACACCTTAAACAGGAGTGTATGTGTGTATGCATATATGTATATATACACACACACATATATCCATATATGTATATATACACCTTAATGGCCAAATGTGATATTTAAGCACTGTACGAAAAGGGAAATGAACTATTATTTCAGTGCATAGTGATCTACATAGTATAAGAAATGTATTTTTATTTTTCTATATTTTTATTCTCTTTATCTCTTTTTTTTTGTCTGTATGTTTCTTTTTAATAAGAAAGTAGCACAGTTTTATTAAATATATCATTCTGAATATTTGTGAGTTCTTGTAAGCTTTTAAAATGTTGCAATCCATTATTTGCATCTATTATGAATAGTTGTAGAGGCTAGTTTGTTGATATTACAAGTCTAGGATGAGATAATTGATTTTTTTTTAATGTTTTGAATGAATGCCTTGTTTTTTCTCACTTGTAAAACAAAGCTATGTTTGTAAACACGACTTTCAGGAACATAAAGGACATACTTTTTGGTGAAGATGTTAACTGAATACCAAGAATGGGTCAGAAAGCAACTTTTGTTATATTTAATAATGTCTTACTGTTTTCAGAGGATAATCAGGCTAAAATGTACCCACTGAATCTTTAGAATCTTGTTAGATTCTTCTTATGTGCTAGGGATATGATTTTTGGAAAGGGGTCTGGAATACTCAAATCTGTTCCAAATGACATAAAGTTCTTGATCTTATGTTTATTATGCAGTAATGCTGATGCTTTGATGAAGTACGTTGATTGGAGGTAGAAGAGGAATGGCCTTGATTTACTTAATTTACATGCTGTCTAGAAATGCTAAGAAAATTTTAAGAGAGAACTAAGTTTCTCCACAATGGACAAGGAAGATGGGTAGTATTGTAGCACTGTCAGAGAAAACTCAAAAAATAAAAAAAAAAGAGTTCAATGGTATGTGCAGTTATTTTATTTTTAATAAAGGAAAGTGAAAAGCACGTTGCATTAAAAAAAAAACTTTTTTTTTTCACAAATACAAATCTTATTTATTGCAGTGAATCTGAAAATCTGAATTTTTATTCCTGATGTGCTACAGAGATTGTCTAAACCTTTCTTTATTCTCCTTCTTCCCCCGCCCCCCGCCAGGTAATCGTTGCAGTACAGATGTTTTTTCTTTCTTTTTCCTGTATCATCTGTAGCCGCAAAAACAGTAGTATCTCCGTGCCTTTAACAGGGAGTTAACTAAGCTTCCCAGAAGTCTTTAACTATGTATACGTTTTTGCTGGTGAGCTCCAGTAATAAGTTCAGCCATTTGTTTTTACTGTCCTTTTTGTCGGGGGGAGACGGGAGGGGGAAACAACTCCAGAATACATTTCATTTGTGTTTTATCTTTTAGGGAGCTCTTTACAGATGATGAAGATGCAGTTGAAATGCAAGGGAACTTAAGGGAACTGGAATTTTGTGTTTTAAGCCTTGCTTATTATTAAAAAAAATAGACATTGTGCCTCTCAGTTTTTAAATACAAAGATGAATTTGCAGATGAGTAGGTGTAAAGAAAAAAAAAAACAGTAAAACAGTTCTCTGGTTTTTATACAGTTATGTACATTTTGCAGGTAAAATACCAGAGTATCAGACCGTGCATTTGCTATGTGTTAAGCATAAGCCAAATTGACTCTATATAAGCAAGGACTCTATAGTGTTGTATGGAGTCAATTTTTACTCTGTTTAGACTAAACAAAATGTTCCCATTTTGGGTACAATATTTTAATAAATATCATTATCTTTGAGGAGTGAATTGATCTATAGCACTCCCATCTTCTTCTGTGTCCAGGTTTTATCAACAAAATCCTCCATGACCGAATGGCTTTAAGACTTCTCTAAGACAAATACTGCATGCACATGAGTGGATTTAGTATGTGCTATGTGACTTTAACTTGAATATCTATTTAAAAAATCAAAAATAAGCAGAGTTCTTAAATGAGGCAATAGGAGGTGAACAAGAGAGAAGAATTAACCATAGACTCAGAGCTATTAGCGTTTAATGCATAAGAAAAGCTTGTGAAGAATTTAATATAAAGTAACTTTGCTTTATAAAAATACTTTTCTAGTTTGTCAGAAAACATGTTAAAGCCTAAATATGTAGATAAATCCAGTCACTGAATTCCATATTTTTGTATGCTGTAGAGATTTTGTAACCAAATGTGTCTCAAATTTCCTACTCCAATGTGTTAGTCTTGGTAGGGTGGTGTAAAAGCACATGTTACATTTGGATACTGAATTTTAGTGAGATAAATGCACAAGAAATTTCCAAAGTATTTTTAGCTTTCTGTATAAGAGTGCAGTTCGCTAGGTGTTTTTTTTTATTTTTGTTTATTTGAATGCAAAATAATACTGTTTTGATGTTATCCCAAGAGCTATTGTGGCTACTCTGTGAAATGATTAAACCAGACAGCTTTGCTTGTAGGACAAACATATATATATATATATATATATATTTATATTGTGATGTTTTGGTGAATTTTCAGTGCGACACCTATACTAACTGCAGTTTCTTCGTGCAGCAACTTCATGACTCATAATCCTTGTAAACGTACACAGCTTAAAATAATCACTGATTGTTTCTTTGCAATTCTATTCACTGCCCACTGCAAATAAACAAGAGCAGAAATGACATCATTTAATCTTTTAATGTTTGCTTTTGACGTGCAAAACATTTTCTTGTAATAGAGAAGTAATCCGTAAGGAGAGTAGCTGCTCTTTCATCTTTATGAATGCTAAATGAAGCTAAGACTTTTATGAGGAGATGATGATTTAATGAAGATGACCGAGTTTTAGAGTAATGAAAAGCTTTTGTGTATTTCTATAAATGATGCGTGGTGCTTACTACTGCAGACTTCCAATGGCTATATTTTGTAGTGCCTCTTCTGAAGATTAGTGCTTGTCATGCTTGCATGCAAAGGTGATTGAATTGTATGGTAAATCATGGTTTCCCCCTTAATTGTATTTATTTTATAAATACACATCTGTGCCACCTTCTGTGTATCCAGTGTCCGAAACGTGTTCTTCTGCCTGTGTAATGCTTCTGTTTTCGTAACCTTGAAAATATCTGCAGTATTGTAGTCCCTGTCCTTGCTGGAGGACAATAATAAGCGTACAAAAATGGAGCATGAACTTTGTCGATATTGCTTATAGCAGGAACATTTGAATCTTCAATATGCTATTTTTCTCCCAAGTGTTTTTAAGATGCCAAATTTAAAATCTCATGATTGAAACAAATTGATTCTTTCATCCCAACACTTGTTTTTCCTTTCATTTCTTCATTAGGAGTAATTTCTTTAAATAGTCTGTAGTCTTTTTTATTTTATTTCAGCAAGGATTAAGTAAGACCTTGAAAAGGAAGTGGGCAGACTTTAAATCATGGGAGATCTTACTCTCACTAGAATATACTTGTTCTTCATGAATTGGTGAGAGAAACTTGCATTTTTCGACTTTGTAAATAACCTTTAAAATAGGGAAGTAGGAGTATGGTTTTGTAACATGCTGGTTTGGGGGTGCTGTTATACAATAAAAGTGCAGAAATGAGTGTATGACTTGCATTTGTGTGTATCTAATGGCTTGAATAACAAGCTAGTTTCTATAGAGTGATATATAAATTTTCATAAATATCAGAGTAATATGACATAGCTATTTACTAGTCTAAATGTTAGATAAATGCATTTCAAGACATGTCAAGGCTATGTGTGAATTAATTTCTGGATAGTTGGTGGAGCATTATAAGAAATCTTTTGAGTGATAAGCTAAAAATGGAGCTTATTTCTGTTCATCCTTCATACTCATTAAACTCTTTTCTATTTTCAAGTTACTTGTTGAGTACTTAATGACTGCTTTAATCATCTGCTTATTTACTGTGCGCTAACACTTCCTTTTTCCTTTTCTCACATCCTGCTAGGAGAAATTGGAATTGGAGAGGAGGTAGAGGCCTGAATATCGAAGATGCTGTATAATACAATTTATATTCTCTGATAACATTATTCAATATAGTTTTATAAGACAAATGATCCTTTCTTCTATAGATGCCACTGTTTATTTTTGGGTAGCTTAAGCACCCTGTGAACTGTTAATGACAACAACAAAAAAACCCTTTCGGTACCTTAAATTTCTGCAAGTGAAAATGAGGATGCATAGTGACTTGTAATGTGGCTTGTGTTGCAGTGAGGATTCAGTCAGAGTTTGGCCATCTCTCATGTGTGTGTCATAGGTTGTCTCTGCCTTGGTTGCTGAAGAACATGCTGTTGCTATAGCAATGAAAGTCCTTTTGAAGGCAGGATTCTTGGCAGAGCTGTTGCATCTCCTAAAGGGCTTCGTGTGTTGATCTGAAAGTATCTTGTCAGTATTAGCACATAACTGTAGTAGAGAGAACAGGAAGAATAGATTTCTCTAAAATAAATGACTTTTTTCACAGCTAACTGTGATTTGAACTCTTATTCATAAAGCTGTCAGTTGGAAAATTTAGTTTTGTGTCATGAACAACGATTATATTTAATGTGGATGAATGCATATGTAGGCTGAGGTGCCATAATGACTAACTAGTGTTTATTGTAAAAGTATCAATTATATGACTTGCACATTTAGTTTCCTACAATATTTGACCCTATTAATATCTTTCAAGTTCATCCTAAAGAGTTATTTCCATGTGTTTGGTTAGTGCTAAGTTGTGAAGACTTTTCTTTGTGTATAATACTTTTCAGCCGGATGCATTTTTTTTTTTCCACAAGTGAAATGGTTGCCAGGCTAATGTGTTATTTGGGTTACGGGGCACTAAATGTGATGCTAATGGGGTGAGGGAGCATCACTTATAGCAGTATGTAGTTCTGTATTCACTTGGAGACTGTCTTAATATTGGATTTTTTTCATCAAACAGAAATGGGTCTATTTTTTCTATGAAATGTGCTCTTGTTTATCAAATTAAGAAAATGGTGCTAATTTCTTGTGGTTCCGTGAGTGTCTCGTGTCTCCAATAGATAATTGTGTTCCATTTGATGTGGATGTGTGTGTGTATTTATGTATGTGTTTATACTTAATATACCTACACATATATGTGTGTATGTGTGTGTATGTTACTTCGTTTCCCTGTATGCTGCTGTAACCTGGCTGGACAAGCTGGGGTGTGGGTGACTTTGGCGAGCGACCCGAGCCTGGGTTAGAAGGAGCAGTTGGAATTGCTTACACTGAGGATGTGAAACAAGGGAATTAGAGTCTATGAGGTGTCTGTGGCTGTTTTCCCTTTTTAAGCAAATTTATTGCTGTATCAGAGGTTTGTGTGCTGATGCTCTCTAGTTATCCTTGGGAGCAAACACAATACCGATGACCTAGGTTTCCTGTAGTTCCCGTCAGTTAGTCTCAAGTCATATTTGGGGGAAAGTCTTTTAATGCTCCAGCAAAGGTTTGATTTGGGTTTCCCTGGCCTTTGAGACAGCTGATACTGATGGAGTTGGCAGACTTAAGACTACCTTGCAGTAGGTTCACCGAATTAAACTGAGATGAGTTTATTGTGTTTCAAATGCTGTGGGCGTGTAAATATATATATTGGCCTTGCTTTGTCAGGCTAGTAAAGGCAGCATGTAAAATGAGTTCAGTATGAGAAAACTGGGTATTTATCTTTTGGAAATCTAGTCCTGAAATAATTTTATAGTTGACTAAAATAGACCTGATAAGTAAGTAATGTATTCACATAACAAGCTTTCTTCTGGAGATAGTCAAAAGTTGTAGTATCTACTGTCCGGTTTTGGTTTCAGCTGTGTTAGAGTTTTATCAGATCAGTTAAATTAGGGGTTTACAGAATTCTACTGTTATGAAGAAAAAAAAATCTCAAAATGTGTTGTTGTTGTCCTAACTATTCTGTGAAGGTTTGTACCCAGTAATTTGCATGCAGGAAATACTATAACTCATTTAATACCTAGTGCTCTTATTTTTGTAATTTAAATAAGCTAAGGCAAATATTAATATGTTCATTGAAATATTTGTCAAACTTGTACTTTTATATAACAAAGGGAGGATAATCTTGAGTTTTAAAGGACATAGGTAAGAGGAAAAATTCTGTAAGTGTCTTGCTGCATGGTTCCTGCCTCACTGAGGAACGAGAATTTTTTTTTCTCCCCTATTTGTCAGCTTCTTTAGCTGTAGAATGAGGAATAATATGAATATTACAGGGTATAGTCTTTTAACACCCTTAGTGGAGGGAAGTGATTGACCTGGAATTAGTTAATAGGAATAGCTTCTTGTAACTTAATGGGAGTTAAATTTGCTTGCATGGATTTTCAGTGTTCAGTTCCAGTCCCTCCTTTTGTTTGTAATTTCTCTAGCTTTACTTGCTTAATTCTATTTATGTTGATAGATTTTTTTTTAATTATTATTTTTACTTTTTCTAGTATATTCTTACTATATCTTCTATACACCTGTTACTTAAAAGCATGGACCTGCAAATTTCAGTTTAGGATTCATAGCATTATTTTAGAGAGGGGAGATTATGCACACTTCTTATTTTGTAAATTTTGTCTGTAAGTTTATTTGAACCTGAATAAGAAAGCACAGATAAATATACTTGCCATGGTCACAGAGGAAGATTACCAGACTAAAACTGTTTCCTCGTGTATGAACAGAAAACAGCCCTGTCCGTAGCTATCTTTCGTATTTAATAGATTAGATTGATTTTGACAGCTGGATATATGTACCAGTGTCTAGCCTATGGCCATGATCTAATAATCATGGATATGGTTACAAGTCGTCTCAAAAGATTCAGTAATCAAGTGTTTTTTTGACAAAACCCACTCTGACTGAAACAAGAAATAAGGCTGTGTTAAATGTGGCTGTATTTGCTGCTGTGCCCGTTTTTTGAATGCTTAATGAATACCCTTTGGGATCCAGGAGACAGTATCTATGCTTTAAGAAAGATGGAAAAAATAATTTTACTACAACTGTGTGCATTTTAAAATCATGAAGCAAATTTGATCTAACCACGCAGATCTTTTATAATAGATGTATTCCATTAAATGGAGCCTTTTGTGGATGATTTAATTCTTGTATCATAATTTTGGGATGTGGGGCAAGATTTAAGAACTACCAATGACTAAATGTTTACTAAAAACCCAGGCTTTAAGCCCTCCAAATATGTCGAAAACAAATACTTTACTACATACTAATAAACAGTGTGCTTTGTCTTTGTGACGTATGACTAGTAAAAATGTTGTTCATAAACGCTATTTAAAAGCTAAAAGAAAAATACTTTGTCTCTTAACAGTCCTTTTATAAATGTAAAATTAAACCAGCATATTTTGTTAAGCTAGTTATGTCTCTTGTTTTGTATTTGGTTCTAGCTTTTGTAAAAAGAAAAAAAAAATTACGTTTTATAAATTACAGTCAAGTAAGCCAGATTGGGACAAAACACACCAATGTTTTAAGAAGTGAAACATTGTTCTCTCTTCTCTTACTTTAGATAGATCTTCTGATGTTGGAAATGATGATTTAGAAAACTCTGAAGGGGGTAAAATGTGATTTAAACTTTCCTTTAGAAAAAGAACTAACCGTTCTTGTAACCCACCTGGCTTTGTATTTATGGATTATGTTTCAGCAATATCCGAAAGTAATTTTTCTCCCCTCAATATGGACAACTTTCTCTCTTTTAATTTTTTCCTCAAATTATAGTTTTAAGTAAATTATTATATTAGTATAGTTATATATATATACACACTATATATATATATACACACTATATACTAGTATATTAGTCCTCTCAATTCAATGACATAGGAACATTTAGACCAATGACCTCATAAGTAATATCTGCGGAGGGAAGTCAAACACTTTTAAACATTTGACTTCATTGTGGGCTTTCTCTTGAATCGCATACAGACTGCAAAATAAATATTAAGTACTTTTGCATTATCAAAAGTTTAAACTTTGAATTTTATATTTACTAAAATAGTAGGGAGATGTTGAAACAGTAACGTGTTGTTTCTGGCGTTTGGGTTAGGTAGTGGATTCACAAGTCCATGCTACATCTGTATTGAAGGCACTTCCCTGCTATCCGTTTTTATTGTTCTCTCAGCCCGCTAGTATGCAATTCATGTGATCTTGAGCATTCAGGAACTTAGCTGGGTATTCTGATCACCGCTGTGGTTTAACTTTTTCCTTTGAGAGAAGGGAGCTGCCTGGATTTCTGGAAAGGGTGTGAGTGAACACAAGCTACTGGCATAATGGCTCCAGTAGTGCAAAGCAGCCTGCTGCCGCCGGCCCCGGCGAACCCGCCTTTGCGGCAGCGGCCTCCGCTCCTCTTCCTGCACGCGCAGGGTGGAATGAGGCTGGCGCAGGCCACCTGCCTGCGCGGCAGCCCGGCGCGCGTGGCCGAGCTGAGTTGCTTTTTCCTTCCTACAGGGAGCAACTTCATCCTGCCCTTGAAACGAGGAAAATACTCTGGTGCTGGGGCGACTGCGAAGGAGAGGGCTTCAACGACAAGACTAGGGCTTCTTGGGTGTGGAAATTTAGATTCAGTTACTTTGGCATCAGTATTCACTGCTCTAATCTAGCAATTTGATGTAGTGCCTGTTATTTAGAAGTTGTTGCTTCTGTATTTTTGTGTTTGTTCACTAGGCATTTACTCTTTTGTAAGATTATCTGAACAGAAATAGAAGTACAAATGAGAAGTCTTTTAATAGTCTAAGTAGCTCCTGCTTGCTTTTTGTACCAATGGCTTGATGCTGTAAGTGCCTCGCGGACTCATGTAGTGCAGTAGTTTGCGGGGAGAGAACTAGTCTGTTTCTAATATTATTTCTAATGTCTTCGATGTACCTGGTTAAGTTGGGATTTTATTATGACTGTGTAACTTATATTGCGTTATAATGTAGTTTGACTCCTTTGTTTTTGACCTTTCTGTTTTGACTTTCATAACGGATTTTTGATGACTTCTCTCAGCGCTCCATTCCAGCATTCTTCAGCATTAGAAGTAGCAGAAATAGTCCTAGGCGGACTTTGGTACTGGTCTGTTTCAGGTAATGTTTAATAATACTGCATGGCTTAATGTTTTCTGTAAAAATGTAGCTGGAACTGCATATAGGAAGCTTTGAAAGTAATTGTCATGATCACTCAGGGTATTATTCAGTAAAGAGTATCTTGTAGCTGTAGATATTGTAAAGTGGAAACGTGCAGACTGTGCCTACATTTTATGAGTCTGGCTTCCCTTTTGTGTTGCCAGTGCCGACTGTGATGATAAATGTAGTACGTTGCTGCATATTAATAAAAAATGAGCTTGTCATTTTGGCTGTTCTCACCTGGCTGCATGTAGATAGAACTGTCTGTAGAAGAAAGTTACAAATATATAGTGAAAAGTTCTGGACAAATGTTCTTAATAAAAGCAAGCATTTTTAGATTACTGCATTTTTTTGCAGAAATTCTTTCTTCTTTCAAGATAGCAAAACTAAAACCTTTTAGGTACTTCAGATTATAGAAGGGGTTTCCTCATACCCATTTTTAAAATTATATTTTTATTTTGTCTGTTATTGTCTGTTATTTTTCTTACTACCCTTATTCTGATCTTTCATCCTTCTGAGCACTTTTTTTTGGAGCAATCTCTATATGTTCTGCCCATGCATAATGACCACTTGACAAGTCTTGTAAATAAAATAAGGATTTATCTGCGTGTCTCTGGTTTGGGCAGTCATTTAGAGAAGTAAAAAAATCTTTGATATAATTGATGTTTCCAATCGACAGATAACTGGAGTGAAATCAGGTAGTGTTGGCTTCTGTATTTTACGTCTTTTTAATTATTTTTCATTTTTTAAGGCTGAGGATTATTTAATGTTGAAAATGATTCGCTCTAAGATATTAAGGAATGCTCAGTATTGTTTGCTGAGGTACAGTTGTCTCATTATTTCAGTGTAAATTCAAAACCCATTAAAGTGATATTCAGCTGTGTATTTACTGTTCTTTAGTATCTACTAAGTATCTACTGTATCTACTGTTCCTTATCTACTTTTCTTTTTTACAGCTTTCTCAAGTTGTATTTCATTTTAGTGAAATATTTTGGAGAGTTCTTAATTTCCACCTCAGAATAATTATTGAATCCAAGAGTAATAGGATAAGATGTGTAGGATGTCAGTTGAACAGTTTTGTGTGCTGTTTCCCTCTTGCAGCTGTTACATTTGTTTTGGGAAGTAGCTGCACTTACTGGTGTAGAGCAACTGCCTATAGTTTTGTTTTCTGTTTTGGAGGGATGCAAATGATGATGCAAAGAGCAGCTGTGTGCTTGTGGTGGCAGCGGCGGTAAGTTAGACACGATGTGGTCAGACCAGACAGTCTAAGCTAGATCTTAAACAGACTTTTATTGTTAGGATTATAATTACGAGCCATAGTAATTAATCTGAAATTGCTGTATAATCATTAGTCCAAATTTCTGCTTGGTATTTATTAATGTACCTAAGGTTCTTAATGCTGTATATTGGTAGAAAGCTAGTGGATTTGCGGAGTGGAGTGGTGTTTTTTCCTCCTGTTCTTTTTCTAGCTGTTACTAGTTAATGGATCCAGTTATTGGTGTTTGGGGCTGTCACCTTGTTTTCTGCATAGAAGATCACATATCACTTTTTATCAGTCCTCAATAAAAAGAGACTGTTTTACTCTGTGATGGGTTAAATATGCGTATAATATTTTTGGTTTCTTTAGAGACATTTGACTTGTGGCTTAAATTTTCCAACTGTATACTATTGCAGTGTAAATAAATGTCATTTTTAGAAGCAGGATTTTGTAGGGAGAAGTAATATTCTCTATTAGATAAAGTGAATATTATCTACCTTTTAACCACTGCATTGATTATAGTAATTGGAACCCTGTTTCTACTGTAAAACTAGTCCTATGAACATGGCTATCTTTTATAATCAATGTGATTCTTTTCTGCTACTCCAAAAACAGACCATTCTGTTGCTTGTGTTTTATGCATTAAGCTTTGTCACAATACCTTCATTAGGAGCTTATGTTGGTCTTCCAGATCATATGTAGTCATCAGGCTTTACATTTCATTTATAGAAAATGCTTATGAGTACCTTTTAATGTACTGTAATCTTATTAAGCCAAGTTGCCGGTGTTTTGCATTAGGTTTATGTTCTTTGTATATCCCTTCTTGCTGAAGGATATGTCTGATGATAAATATACTCTTGACTATTTTAGATAAAAAGATTTAGTTATAGCTTTATGAGTACTTTGTAAGTGTATTGATCTTAGGTTTGACAGTGTACAAAAAGTATTGGACAGCTATATGTTTACAGTTCTTCAGCAATTCCTAAGAATCTGACTGCAAGTTCTGTGTACTTTTGAATTAAATTTTGGAAAGCATTTTATTTCTTTCCTTAAATAGTTAATAGGGTAATATCAAAATGCCTGTTCTTCAAAGACACAAGCAAAATAGCTTGACTGTGGTTTTCATTAGAATGCTATTCATTTACATCCTTGAGACTTTTCTGTAAGTCATCTTTAACAACTCTTGACATTGCTACCTGCAGGCACTGAGCCAGCGTGTGCAGTCTTGTGCGTGCAGACCCCAGTTTGCATCCCCGGCCGTTTGCTCAGATCCTTAGGGGAATATTGACCTTGTCTCTCTAAGTGGCACCTGCTGGCAAACCAGGAATGGGGTTGATGGAGTTTGGAAGAGGAGTCTTTGGTCTTGGTAGGCTGTGGTATGAAATCTGGAATTTTAAGGGCTAAAGAAGTATGGTACTGACTGCATGGGAAGAAAACACAGGTACAAATTAGGATTATTGTGACAGGAAACACTGCTTTGATCTGTTCCAAGTGCTGATAAGGAAGGGCTTGGCAGTCACTGTCTAATATTGTTTGGTGCTTGTGGCTGCTCCTGCTTTCCTGCGCACCCCCTAACCATACTGCCAAGTATTTGGACCAATTGCTTACAAAAGTAGGTAATGTTAATTAAAACAAAACAACATTAACTTAATTATTTGGAGGAAATTATTATTCTCTGTAAAGCAGCCATACATGAAAGGATCTCTGCAATTCACTAAGTTGTTAATTTTTAGTTTGGTAGAATGAAAATAGACCAAGGGAAAACTCCTGATTTCTATTTGCAAGGTCAGTATATAAAATGCGATTAGCAGCTTTCTATCTCATTTTGTTTTTTTATGGTCTGTATATCTAATGAAAAGGAATATATTCGTTAGGGAGTATCAATGAGATTTCATGCTGTTGTTTTCAGAAGATGGCTAATACAATACAAAACCAATGTTTTCCCTTTTGTTAGGTTTACACGGACTTAATCTTAACTATGGTACAGTTTTGAGTTAGAATGCACAGGATTGTGTTTAAGCAGTTCCCTTCTCTTCATTCCCTCGCAAAAAATCTTCAGATGCAGGAGAATAGGTCTTAGAGAATGAAAAGGAAACACCATTTGTATTGCGTTCAGGTCCAAATTGGCGTTTTTAAAAAAAATAAGCTATTGAGTTAGAGTGCTAAATTCTAGACTGCATTTAGTAAATTGCTTATAATTCTGGAAGCACTGATCCTACTAGGAAAGGGTGATAATTAGTTTCTAATATGGGCAGAATTGCTGTTATTAGCTGTGCTCCACATGTTTGCTTCCCCTGTGGCATTCCTTCGGGTGCAGCAGATGGGTGAGCAGGGGCAGAGGTAACATGGACCGTGATGGGCTGCAGCATTTCCCCGGGGACACTTCAGGACTGCTGAACTCTCTCTTTTTTCTTTTCCTTCCCTTTCCTTCTCTTTTTTTCCTTTTTTTCATAAACTTAGAGATATATCAGGATTAGAGGTTATTCTTTTAGTATTGCTCCTCTAATACATTAATTGAGAATTTAATATTGATGTGTTAATTTTCTAGAAAAGGATAGGCTGTTGCTTGTGTATTGATACCTCATCTTAAAAAGCCAATGTGGTGTTTAGTTTTTTCCCCCTCTTTCTGTGAAGTTGCAATATTTATAGTCTGATGTTGCCTAGTGCTATTATTTGATCTTTGCAACGTGAATTTTATGTTGCAAGTTAGCAATGAGTATTGTTATGACGCCTGGATAATAGCATGGAGTCTGCTATTGAAAGGAACTGTCCTTTTCCTTCAAATTCATCTGTGTAATTTCTGCTTGTTTATTTATTTTTATTTCTGTTCTTAATTTAAAGGCAGGCAGAGGTCTCAGCAAGCACCGAAACATTTTCCTTAATCTGTGCAAAGCAGGAGTGCAGAGCACCTTCTCTTTGCCCCATCCCAGAGGGCAGAGCCTTGCTGGAGAGGCCGGAGATGGGGCTGGCTCAGCATGGAGAGTGGCTCCTGCGGTGCAGCGGGGCGGTTGTCACAGCCTCGCGGCGTTCCTGCCCCTGCAGCCGCGGTGCGAGACGCCTCGTGGAGCCCCAGCGATTGGGAGGAGGGCGAGGGGCTGCGAGCTGTGTTGCTGGTGCGGGCAGATGCGCTGGGCTTTATCTCAAGAAGGTTCTCTTGAAGGGACACATATCTCCTCTTTGGTGCTTTTTTAAGGCTTTCGCTTTGTTTACACCCATCTTCTATTTTTCCCTTGCCCTTTATTTGTTCTTTAACCTCCTCCCAACCATTTGATTCCCTGAGTCCCAAGAACTTCTAAATTCTTGGTTTTGAAACCATCACTTATTTTTCTTTTTTTCCCTTTTGTACTCATTTTTATTCCAGCAGTCATTAATAAAGCCTGATGTTTTCTATGTTTGAATCTAGTTGAGACCTTAATTTCTACTTGGAAAAAAAGAAAACATGCGGTGAAGTAATTTGGGCTCTTGCCTTTGGCCAGCAGCCCTGTTGCTTCTGAAGACAGATGGAGTAGATGTGGAAGAGAGCTAAGAAGTTAATAAATCGATTGAAAGTATTTTTCATGCAAATACTACATGACATATCTAAGACTTTACTAGAACTGAAATACATTTTGCTTTGGACCATACTTTGAATATATACTATTTTATACACTTATTTCTTAATTTTCACTGTATTCTGTAGCCTAGTTGCTCAAAAAATGAGACTTTTTTTTTTCCTTTAAGTAAACTGTGTTAGGCTGCAGCTCTAAAAAATCAGTTTTTTAATACCACATAATTGTATTACCTTGATACATGTAACTTAAAGGTAAATCGTACAGACAGTCGTTAGTTTGCACGTAAAATTGCATCCATTGGTATAGCCAAGACTGTCCTGTACTTTCTACAGTTTTATATATGTTTTCAAGTCTATATTTTCCAATTGATATACTATATTGTATAAAAATCAACTCTAATAAGGCAACATGAATTAATATACATATTCACAATAGGTCTACCTATCCTACACATCCATATAATGCAGTAAGTGTGCACTGTGTGTAGGTCGCCTAGCAGGTCCGTTTCCATTGGAAGGAATGGATTGCAAATGCCTTTCCCAGCTGTAGCTGATCAGAAATGTTTCAAGCCTCTTAGGACAGGAGTTATTTGCTGACATACGGGGGTATCCAGCTTCATATAGGATCTGTAGGGTTGTTTCCAGATCAGTACTATTAAGTGTTATTCAGTGGGAGATGGTTATTGTCATTTGCCATTGAACAGTAGTTGCAGATTGTGTTTGTGTTTATGTTGGTGAGAGTGGAGTTTATTTCAAGAAAGTTGAATGAAATGGTTACTTCTAAGAAGCAAATGCCTTTGGGCACTGAGAACTACTGGTGCTTGATGATTAACTAGATAATTTACAGGAGATTGGCCTACCAAACATTTAGAAAAGGGCTTACAGTATGACATAACTAACTAATGTCTCTGTCAGTTGAATTGTTAACATTATCAAGCATGGCATACTTAGAAATAACCTGTTTAAAATAAATGTCAGAGTAGTTCACACTGAGTATGAAGCTGAAGACTCTTGCGCCTTTGTAGCAGTGAGAGATGGCCAGGACGGCGCTGCGTTTCCCTGTCTGTGTGCGGAGCTGAGCGGGGTCTGCAGGCGACTGCGGCAAGGCCTCTGGGGTGGCTCTGTGTTCGTCCTGGCGAGCTCATTAGCAATGGAGATATTTGTGACAGCACCTTGATTGCAAGCTCTGCAGGCCCCCGGGATGGACGGAAATGATACAGAAGTATGAAGCAGAAAAGACTTGCTTGGAATGCAAGACAGTGTCTTTGCTGGGTTTAGGAGAGGAAAAAACCCTGTTCTTATTAATGTGCTTTGATTTATATTAAATTTAATGATTTTGTACTTTGTACTTTTGTTATAGCTGTCTGCATGATTTAGCTTTACATATTCCATTTTTGATGTTAAGAATTTCAGTACGATGTTTTGGTATTGGTTTTCACTGGTCTACTGTCATTCAAATCAAATTATTTTCCAATAAAATAGGTAGATAAGATTATTTAGTACCATTTCCTTAAATCTTCTTATATGCACATTTTGCACCTCTTCAGTATGTTAGGTACAGAATATTAATTCTTGACTTTTCTTTGTATGGTCATTTGGCAGTATAATAGGTTGTTTCTGAAAGCTGCAAGGTGTTAAGGATCTTAAGGCTGGTATTTCAAATGGCAAAATTCAGGGAAGCATATTGCAATGTTTTATTTACTGTGTGTTCATTCAGTCAGAGACACTGGTGACAGAAAAATGAAATTGGAGCTAGGACAAATAAGAAAAATAAGGTTATACAAGATGCTGAGGAGCCAAGATGGCTTAAAAATATGTGCAATGGAAAGCAGTTGGAAAAAATGAAATTTTTGAATTATACTACCAAGCCAGCTTTCTGAGGTCTGCAAAACTACATACATTACTTCAAAGCATGAATAGCTGGCTGTTGGATGTTTTCACATGGAAATGTCTATGCTTGTGTGTGTGAGAAACATCATCAATCAGTCCTTATTTGCCCTATGTTTATCTTCTCTGGTGGTGACCTCTTGGAACAAAGAAAACCTGCAGGGTTCTCTTCTCACACTCATCCTTTTTTTTCATAGCATATTAGACACTGTTTTTCTTTAAAAAGTCTAATAAAACTCTTCTAGCTTTCAGTGACAGACATAGTCCCTGATTTTCACAGTGGGGAAAGTGCTTCTCCTGAAACTGACTTTTAACAAGTCAAAAATCTTGCTTGCAATAGTGTAATTATTGATTTCTCCAGGAAGATTTTTGGTCATGTGCTAAATAATAATGTCCGATTAAAAAAATTAAAAATAAATATGTGTGTGTGTGTGTGTGTATATACATATAGATATTGTAAGTGTGTTAAAGAAAACAACAGCAAATATTGGTTCAAAATTTAGGCTTGTGTTTTAATGAACTTTGCTTGAATGATGAGGTATAGTCCTACAAAAAAGATCATGTTCCTTTATTACAGTTCTGAAATTCTGCTATTTAACTGTAATTCTAGGTCTGATTTATGATTCATAACCTATCTGCAGATCCAGGTCAAATCGTTTCTACTTTAATTTCTTTCAGATGCTTTTTGTTTACAACTGAGTCAGATGCTTGCACTGAATCATATGCATTTGGGAGCTTAAGATAAAACAGACAACAATAGTATGAAATTTTACTCTACGAGGTAGTGAATGAACTTCTCTGGATTCTTTAGTAGAAGGTAGACCATCAATCTGGAAAGGTTCCTGCGAAATTTACTGTTTTTCATCAGTACCTGCCTGCCTTCTTTACAGAAGCCGCTTGGTTGGCTTCAGCCTTTTGAAGGGCGAAGGTAAAGGTAGCGCTGACAAAAGGTTCCTGTGGCACTTCCTTGGAATCCCCAGGATCCACAGAGATGCTAAAGGCATTAAACTAGGGTGTTTTTTTGATGGTTAATTCTGCAAGGCTGTTTCCAAGGCTATAAAATTTGAAACTCTCTCTCTGCTTGATTCTTCTTCTTTTAATATTTTTGCTATTGCTGCGTAATTACAATGGAAAAATATCCCCTCCTTCTGGAATTTTAAAAGTACTGGTGATTTTTAGCAATTTTTTTTTCTGCTGGCTTTAACCCGCATTCTTGAACTGGAATGGTGTTGAAGAGATTTATTTGGATACTATTTTCTGTGAGAGGGAAGGGGAGGAGGGGTTGGAGTTTTTTTTTTTTTTTTTTTTTTTTTTTTTTTTTTTTTTTTTTTTTTCCTCCCTTATGTTTTTTTTTCTGGGCTGTGGAGCCATTTACGCTTTTAAAATATTCTTTCAACAGCTTTTTTATTGTCTATCTTCCTTCCCACCACATATTTCAGTTGTGAGCAGACAGTGAAAATCTATTGATAAGGAAATTGCTCTTTTTATCTGAAATTTATCCACACTGACTGTAGGTACTTTTCAAGATTTTCAGTTGAGGAACCTGATTTTCATTTTTACTGTTGGAGCAGTGGAATAAGAGTTGGGGCCGTAACTTTTAATCCCACTCAAAATGATTTCTTTTTTCAGTGCTTAACATTTCAATTAATTTTAATTATATTTCAAGAATATAATAATTGGTTTTTAAACTATTACAAAATTTTTTAGAAACTGAGAAAACTTGATCTCAGTTTCTTTAAATGAGGACTTTAAATATAGTCGTGTTCTTATAAATCTGATCTGCCATTTGAAAGCATGAGAATATAACCTAGATGCAGTTTCATCAAGTTATGGGTTTATCCTCTCCATATGCTTTTGCCATGATAAATCCATTAGAGTTGTGAGAGTTAGACTTAAGAAATTACTTGATCAAGTGTGCATCAGAGAATGATTTTCTAGAAATTGGAAGTTCTGGGTGAGCTTCACAAGTTCGATTTAGGCCTGCTTAGGGCAGACTTCTGTTATAGGGATTACAATGACTTTTTTGAAAAATGTGCACACACTTAAGTCTCTCAGAAATGACAGAGAACTTCAGGGCTTTCTCAAGTTTAGGTGAGAGTGATGAGGTGGAATTGTAGGGAGAGGGTCTCTGTCACCACATAGGACACTCCTGGAAGTGAAGGTGAAACGGCGCCTCGCTGGCCAGCTGCAAGTGGCGGTGGACATGGAGTGGTGCAGAGCAACCCCTAAAATGCTCCCGCTGCCGCTGACCCCCTGCTGCTGCCCAGCGGGGAGAGCAAGGCAGGTTTTGCTCTGAAATAGCTTGTCTGATAACTCTGCTGTGAATCTGGGCAGTGAGAGAGATCCAGTATTCTGATCCTGCACAGAGGTAATTCCCTCACATCCTGCCTGCTTGAACAGGCCGAAGACTGCAGAGCCGCTTGACGTAGCGAGTCTGCCGGTGGGGCTTTTCAAAGGTCCTGCTGTCCAAAGAACTTCTCACTTGCTTTGTCCGCATAGCTGGATAATACGAGTGTTCTGGGTTAGTTGTTGGATTCCCCGGTTTAATGTGAAAAAAAATACAAGCATCCAAGAATATGACCTGTCAGAGGCAGGATCTTTGACAAATGCTTTGTAAGATCAAACCTTCCACTGCTGCGGTGAGCATATGTTCTGTAAGCAAGGATCAGGAGATTAATTTGTTTGTATAATTGGCATTCAGAACAAAATAACTGCATCTATGGTGCAGAGAATTTGGAGAACCTAATGAAAACTATCTTAGAGATAAATATTGGCAACCAAAAAATAAATGAATAACAGTCTAAACATGTCCTTAGACCAAGTAAAATGGTAAACATTAGAAAATGAGATGGTTAAAATATTTTAAAATGTATGGCTAAAATATTTTAAAAACATTGAGTTAGTATGCCAAGGTAAACCCTGATTTTGATTAAATTTCCTCTGCTTGTTTTGGTGGTTTTCAAACAAATTTGGGTTGTCCACCTAGATTTCTTATCTTTCTACTTGCTGATGGTATTGGTACTTAACTGACTATTTTGTGAAAATTCTCTTAAATTCTAAATGTATTATGGTTGCGTTAAGCATTAATGTTACCTTTGCATGCTTGTTAGATTTATTTACAACTTTTTTTTTGAGGGGGGGGCAAGAATAGGAGGCCTATTAGTCTTTCCGTTTCAATTTTCAACTTAAAATTGAGTTGCTGCTCTCTTTACAAGAGAAACAACTACATCTCAAATGTCAGCACAGAAGAATTCTGTACAAGCAAAAGAAAGAAATTAGAAATTTAATGTAGTAAGTGTCTTCTGTGTTAGTTTTCTATTGACATTAAAAGAAAGTTTTGATTAAACCTATTTTTCTTACATAGTGCAGTCTGCATAGTCTTTCAGAGAAGGTAGGATCTTGATTCTCTTTATCCTTTTCACTTTATAGTATATTAAAAAATGTATATCTTCTCTCTTATATCTTAGTCATTTTCATGATTGAGTGGAAGAGAAAAACTCTAGTGAAGTGTGCGTTTTAAATTTGTTGAACTATATTTGAGCCTGTATTTCTGAACCTTTCAGCAAGACCTTTTATACTGTCGTATAACCACTCTGATTTGAACTGAACAAAACTCTGGTCTGGAAAGTGATTTTGCCTTTTGATTTAGTATAGAAATTGTAAATTCTGAAAGTGCATTATACTAGCTGCCTGTTCATTTTAGTAAGCAATTCTCTATTTTTGACATCAACATTTTTAAATCTTTAATCACTGAGTGGCATTTTTTCTTTCATAGAAAACAGTTTTACTCAGTATTATTGCTGTGATGAATCACTTCAGGAATTTTGTTTATTTTCTTTTGAATTACGGTTTGTTTTCTTTTGTTTTTATTGTATTTATCAGAACAAAATTACTTCTCTGCTATTTATCAGCCAGTAGAGGGGGAAGAATATGTTTACGTAGGTGCATGAGATAAATATCTGTTCAACACACATAGTATAATGTCATAGGTCATCTTAAATAGCGTAGTCGGGCATAGTCTGCCTCATTTTTGCTGATACACTTTTAAAATACTGACCTCTACAGGTGGTTCATTCTTCCTTGTTAGACCGCTGATAACCTTGACTTACTTTCATTGCATTTGAAAAGCAAGCAAAATAACTCCTACAGAGCTGTTCTGTACAGACAGGTTCTGCTTGCAAATTAGGCTGACAACACCAGAAGAAAAAAAAGATAGTAAAAAGAAAAAGCACTGTTAAAATATGAGCCCTACAAATGAGTTTTCTTGAGTTGTAACTCAAATTTGCAGTTACTAAGTTTAGACAGAACTTTTAGCTTAAAAGATTTTTTTAAAGACTTTTTTCTTGCAATATATGCTTCTAATTTTTTTTCTACAATATATGCTGTCGGTGTAAACATTCTATGTATTGCAGGGTTTTAAACAACACATCATCTTGCATAGATTTTCTGTCCTTTTTTACTTGAGCATCCTTTGTGGTGTTTTGAAGACAACATTTTTGCCTGTGCTGTGAGTTGCTGGACAGGATTTAGATTCAGTTTGAGGCTCTTGGCTGCTGCAACTGGGCTGCTGTGATGGAGCTGATGAGCCCTGTGAGGAGCTGCTTTCGGGCTGGAAGCTTTGGGGTGGCGTAAGCTGAACTGTGTTAAGTTCTGCAGTTACAGACCACTAATTTTGGAGGCGGTTTCAAAACGTCTGTTTACTCACAGTGAGTTTTCCTTTGTCTATAAAGGCAACATCCCCCTAGCAGCACTTCGGTAGTTGCAGCAAGTACACTTCTTAGTCCAAATGCTGAGTCTGATAGAACTGCCAGCAACAGATTCCGTGGGTGCCTGTCTCCCCACTCGTGTCGCAGGTGGCATTACATCTAGCTCACCAAACAGAGGCTTTTGCCTCAAATGTACAGCGTTCTTAACGGAAAGTAAGATGAAATGATTTATCTTCATCTGTGTTTCTAGAATCTTTTGTGAAATGCTGAAGTCTGAATTTAAGATGGAAGAGAGAAATCTTTACTTGATCAAAATCCTATAGAAAGAGCATGACTTTAATTGTAAGAAGTTTTAAGAAATAATCAATACTAGGATCATGTGGACCCTTTGCAGTCCTTGAGAGGATCCACCAAGTGTGAAACTTTCTCCTTTTCCCACTTTAAAAAGTTTACCCTTTAAGTCTTTTTAAAGACAAACAGGTATAGAATATGTTTTCTCATGCTGTCTTTTACGTGTTAGTCTGTAATCTTTTTTTAATACAATATTTTGTAATATTTTTTGATTTTTTTTTTCTTTTGTTTCTTCCATAATATATTCACATTAGGATAATGACCTCATTTGAGTCCATTAGAAAAAGGAAAACTAGGCTAAGGAGATATTAGGAACTGAAGCATATACAGTTTTATGGTTCCTTGATAATTGGTTAAAAGTAAATATCTTACTCAGGGCAAGCTCTATCCCAGATGTTTACAAAAATTCGGTAGTGAACTTGGAAATGCATTAAAGGAAATAGCTTCAGAATTATTTTTTGCTTCTTAAGAAGTGAAGCTAAACAAAAAATAAAATCCTGGAGGCAGTCTGTATTCTCTATTATAAAGCTAATCATGTATTAGGGATGTATATAGAGACCTTTAAATATAAATTGTACACTGTAAAATATGTGCAGCATAATAAGTCTACAATGGAGCTTTTTGTATTTATTTTTTTCCATTCATTTTACATACATCCTCTCAGGTGGTTTAATGCATATTTGTTTAATTCATCCGGTTTTCCTGTTACTTGTGAAAAATCTGTAAAATACTTGTGACATGTTTGGCTGCTAGTGACAGAAATTCTGTGTGTCTCTAGAATGATTCCCATATGGATGCTAGTAAATTTTAGTATAGCTCTTCAGTTTGTCCAAATCATTCAGTTTGTTCACTTCATGTTTGTCCAAATTCAGTTAAAGAATTTTGTGTTCACAGCATTGAGTATGCAAGCATTAGTTCTTGTAAAAGTGTGTGTGTTTTTCTGTCCTAAATGAATCTGGTCTGTGTGAATGTGTGTTGTGAAGATATAGGTGGTGTTTATTTCGAATTGCCTTGCCTATTACATGACCAAATCTGCAGTGTTTTATTTTGTATCTGGAAGAGCAAGTCAATACCGTTCTGTACTTACTCCAGTTTTTTTTTTCAAGGTTGAATAGAGCTGTGGAAAGATATTTGATACCTATTTTCATTTTAAGAAGATGGAATCTGTTTGTTTGTTTTGGTAGTTTGTGTTTAATGGAATACAAATAGTGTGTCTTCAAGTCTGTCTTGATAATCCTTATAACACTAATATTTCACTTTCAATGGCTAAGCAAAAGCTGTGAATTTATACAAAATTTGAAGTGCCTTCCAAATTCGTGCTGGAATGTGGAAAAAGTAAAGGACAGTCAGGCAGCCACTGGCAGTTTTTGCCAGACTTAAAAGAAACAAATTGCAGGATTTAAAGTCAACAAAATTATAAGTTTTATATGCATCATTCCTCTGGATGGTGTATAGAAGTTGCCTTGTTTTGGTAACATGTAGGTTTCAAGAATGAAAAGGAGAGAAGAAGAAAAGTAAAAAGATAAACAGAAAAAAAAAGTTTTAGTTGTTTATTTGGCAGCCAGGGCTCAAGATGCATTTTAGCAAAGATGTACATTGCATTTCAAAAAAAAAAAAAGAATTCTTTGTCTTTTGAGTTACAGAAGGAAGAGAGGGGAAATAACTTACTCTTCCTGTAAATTCTGGCTAAAGTTCTAGCAAGTGAAACAAGAAGTTTGTACCCAAGTTCTTTGGCAGTGTTGAAGTTTCTGGTAACCCCGTTTTGATCCTAACACCTCTCATATTCTTAAGGATTTTATAAAGATTACAGATGTTTGGGGTAA
Source organism: Crypturellus tataupa (assembly GCA_034781795.1). Lineage (NCBI taxonomy): Eukaryota > Metazoa > Chordata > Aves > Tinamiformes > Tinamidae > Crypturellus > Crypturellus tataupa. Next base: position 2,722,593 of record JAWLRI010000032.1, read on the forward strand.
TTCAAGTGGGCCTTTATTCACTTTTTTCCCTGTCGCACTGGCACAGTATCAATAGTCCAGCAGAGCCAGTGGTCCCCAAGTAGGCTGCAGAACTTGATCCCTCACAGCGTGAACACGAGCGAGGCCGCACGAGGAGCCAGCGCTGCCCTTCCTCTGGCCCTGTCCTGGAATACTTTTCTGCTGGTTTCTTCCTCAAGGGGTTTGCTGCAGAGTCCAACAAGCACTAGCATGAGGGAGGGAAAATTAAATACATAGGTGGACACTGCTGGTGTCAGAAGAGGTCTTTCTTTCATACGTTTGAGAGTTAATGCATTAATGATCTTCTAGTATCAGTGAAGTATTTAATTTTTTTATTTTTTTTTACAATTTTATAATGCACACTAGTTTTTAATTGTGTTTGGGTAAGGATGCATTGCAGCCATCAATACTAGGGTATGACGTTGGTCTTAAGTTAATCTTGGAGTTTGTGGTCCTAGTCTAATGTCCTAATTTACTGGCATGTTTTCAAGAGGGTCATAATTTACTGTATACCTTATGGTACAGTGAAAGACTGAAAGCAGCTATTCTTCAGTGCATTTTTAGACTCTTTGTTACAAAGCCGGTCATGTTTATAGCATTTTCTTTCCCCTGAGAGTTAGGCTCCCAGCATCCCAGTTACATATTGCGTAACTCGGATTGTATTGAGGGTTTTGGTGCTGCATTTAGCAGTTTTCAGTCATGTAACACAATTGGTAACAGTAGCTGCTGGCTGTGAGGTTAAGGTTTGAGTATTTTTGGCCTGGTGTGTGCAGCCTTGTGACCTGGTCTTGATTTGGGGTGTGTATATAAATATACATATTTTGAAGTGCATGGTTATTTAAAGCTGTAGAGTCATAAGTAAAGTAACCACAGGAAAAAAAATGCCAGTAGAAGGCATTATTATTGTAGCCAATGTTTTAGAGAGTGAAACTTGCTTGTCAGAACTACAGATTCTGGAACGATGCTTCAATTCATAGAAGAGAATGAGCAGCATGATGCAATTTAATACACTTTAACAGTATATGTGCGTACATGTGAGCAGAAGACACCAGTACAGACTTGGAGTTGACCCTCCTGGAAAGCAGCTCTGTGGAGGGCGCTCTGGGAGTCCTGGTTGACAACAGGTTAACCATGAGGCAGCAGTGTGCCCTCTTGGCCAGGAAGGCCACTGGGATCCTGGCTGCAGCAGGAGGAGCGTTGCCAGCAGGGCCAGGGAGGGGATCCTGCCCCTCTGCTCAGCTCTGGTGAGGCCGCGCGTGGAGGACTGGGGGCAGTTCTGGGCTCCCCAGGACAAGAAGGACATTGAACTGATAGAGAGGGTCCAGCAGAGAGCCACGAAGATGATTAAGGGACTGGAGCATGTCGTATGAGGAAAGACTAAGCGAGCTGGGCCTGTTTAGCCTGCAGAAGGGAAGGCTGAGAGGAGATTTGATCAACATGAGGGGTGATTTTAGGGAGGATGGGGCCAGGCTCTTCTCTATGGTGACTGGTGACAGAATGAGGGGCAACAGGTATAAGTTGAAATCTCCATATGAGGAAGAACTCCTTTACGGAAATCTTGCAAACCCACCTGGATGCCACCCTGTGCCATGTGCTCTAGGTGTCCCTGCTGGAGCAGGGGCTTGGACTGGATGATCTCTAAAGGCCCCTTCCAACCTCAACCAGTCTGTGGTTGTGTGATTCTGTGAAAAGCTCCAGGTTGTATCCTTGCTAGAGGTTTGACCTGTGGTTGGCCTTGTTCGTGTTGCAACCAGGGAGGCTTTGTGACATATTTTGTGGATGTAGAGGGGTACAAGTTTACATGGTTATGGTATATGATTTAAGAATGTGGGCATTCTAATATTTCTTTTAGAATTTTAAGCTTAAACTGGGTGGAAGGAAAATAGGCTTTTTTATTTTATTTTTTTTTCAGACAAAAGAATATACCTTTGCTATGCAGCTTTTTAAGCATCTTTACTGACTGGTAGGAGATTTCTCTTTTTTTTTTTTTTTTCTCTCCTTTCTAGTTTATATAATATTTTTATACATTATTAGGTTATATTTGACCTCAATAAATTTGCATAAATAATCAATGTATAGTGTATGGTATGCACTATTGTAAATATGTCTTCCTTTCTGAACTGTATCTGATGTACCTTTCCTAGCAATAGGGACATAGCAATATGCAATTTTCTGGTTTAGTACTGTTTGGATGGGAAATATCAATTCCAGTTTTATCATGAGAGGGCTATATTGCACTTCAAGTGTCCAGGGATTATGATACAGTATGTGACATGTAGAATCTAGGAAACAGCACAGGGAAAGTAAAACAGACAAGTTCTGCAATATTATTAAGAGCATATCTATAACAAGAGTTATAGCCTCGTATTTTCCATGTAGGGAGTACATCGACCATTATTACATGAAATTAAGTGATTTTTTTGTAAAGTCAACTCGAAAGTAGTAACCTCTCTTGAGCTGTTTGGGGGTAGCTGTCTTTTTTTTTTGTACAAACTCCCTAAAATACACCTGATAGTTTGCCAGGAACAGCTTTATTGGTACTGACTTGTGATGTTAATAAATATCACTAAAACAAACCAACCTGTTGATCAGTTTTCCTGAACAAGGTATTTTCAATATTTTTATGCAACTGTAATGTTCATTTTTTCATTTTATTTTGGTTTATGTGCTTTAAGTATTTTGCTGTACTAGAGAAAGAGAGTTTAAGTGGAGGGTCAGGAATTGTCCTCAATCCTGAGAGAGTGCTGTCCTTGCCTATCATTTTCTCTGTGAAAATTTTAAGCAGTTTTCCCTAACAAGCATTATTTGCTGCTCCTTGTTTTAGGTTACAAGCTACTTTTTATACTCATCAATGGTCCAAATTTTGGTCCAAATTTGGAAAAGTCTCGTTACCTTTTTCTGCTAAAGTTTTAACTATTGTTGCTTGTTGTTGGGAGAGGATTTAATTTTGGGTAGCATTTCTTATTGCATATTCTCCATTTACTTGCATTTCAGGTGGGTTTATTTTTTTCTGTGTGAGTAGTGTATTATTGTGCTCTTCTATTTAATTAGCTTCATAAATGCAAACTGATTTATTTACTGCTATTAATAGTCAGTATTAGTATTTCAAACTGATCTTGCAATCCAAAGAAAGAAAATATTCTAATGGAAGCTGGTATTTCATGGGCAATAATTGAGATCTCCAGTGCCTCCTCAGGATGGTTTCAATCCCTGTGATATATTGTTTCAATGCACTTTTAATGTGTCTACTATCAAGTATAGTTATGGGTAGCTAACAGAACCTTTTATTCTTATGGTTTATAAACCTTCCTGAGTAGGTACACAAAATGAGGCTAGCAGTTAGTTAACCACAGAAGAATCTTTTAGATAACTTAATGACTTAACATACTTTATACCTGTGTGTTGTGGTACAATCCATCTGTTCTTGAAGAAATAGTATAGATAATGATTTGATATTTCTTTTGAATATTTTTTCCCCTTTCTTCCCTCCCACTCCCATGTTTTAAACACTTCCCCTTGTCTTTTCTTAGGGGTGGGGAAAGAAATGAAATCCTCCTATTTATATTGATTGAAACCTAATTATAATATTGAATCTGAATTTACTGCAGTGAGACTTAAGTGGTTAGACTGTTGCTCGTTTGCCTGAGTTTCATTTCTTCTCTCAATTTGATGAATGCCCATAGCTGTGTATATTTTAAGATCACCATGTGAAATATTTTATCAAAGCTCCTTTCTATTTTAAGGAATGTTTTTTCATGTTAAATGTGTGGAAATATCACTGGTGTCTTTACTTGTTTATGTGACTTTTCATTTTTAAGTACTTGATTAACAGAATAAAATCATTTATATTGTTATATCAAAATACTAATTCTGTTCTTGAGAAATATTTGGAATCAATAAGCAGAATCTAAGAGCTACTCCTAATCTATAGAAAATTATATTTTAAATTGGTGTTTCTTTGTCATATCATATTTCTCTTTGCATCCTCTTACTAGAAAGTCTAGACCTAAAAAATAATATTTTGTCATACTTTACAACAGACCTCTGTAATATGGAGTCGAATGGTAGATTGATTTGTTTGGGTGTCTAAGATGCAAAATACAATAAATGTTATTTTTTGTGCTCTATTTTTTTTGCCATTGATTTCAGTTGTTGAATCTGATCTGAAGGAATATCATTACTCTGAAAGAAAATTGGATAAAGAAGCTATAAAAGAGAAACTCATACCTTGAGTGCCTACTATAACAAACTACAATGTGATTTTTTTGGTCAAATTACTTATTTGATCAACATCACAGCAGATGGTAAACCTATAAAGTATATTATCTTGTTTACAAGAATATTAGACCCTGAGTCTGTTGAAATAATCTTTAAATATTGTCTCCTTTATCTTCTATCACCAAGAAGAGCAGTTTTCAGCTTGATTGTTTAAAATATATATATTTTTTATTAGATGAACTCGTGGACACTTCTTCAAAATGGATACAACATATATGTTGAAGTAATGAGATCATTTTTTTCAATTGTTCTTTTAAAAGAAGAACCTTAATGTTCTCAATCCTGTTCTGAAAGTGACAATAAACAAAACTCTTAAAATACTTGTGAAATTCCATCTATAGAGGCATCAAGCATCTTTCCTGATGCGTCCGGCCTCTTTTCCTACAGGTCTGTTGGTCTGGTGTTGCTGAGGTGAGGGAGGAGCCGCTGCATGAGCCCTGGCCACACTGTCCTTTGAATCAGCTGAAGCAAGTACAGAATATGCCAAATTATTCAGTTAAACTACAGCATAGTTTCTATTAAAGGAACTGATTTTGATTATGAAAAATAGGAAGTCACCTTGTGAGTCATTTCAATGACTTACTATCCTCAAAATCTACCTAAAATAAGGTGGGGGTGAGGGTAGGACCCTTGTTAGCCTTCTGTCCCTTTAGTTGCACAGAGTGGACTATTTTTACAGAAGTATTCACAAGTGACTGTTGAATCTCCTGCTCTTTAGGACTGCCTAGGCAGAGTGAGCCTATGGGGAGTCTACCCTATGCAGAGTAACTTTCAGTGTGCGGATAATTCTGTCCCCAGTTAATGTCCTCCATGAACTGGTGGGTACTGGAACTGAACCCTGTTTTTGCACAGAAAGGGTTGGGTAAAGGTAGTGACCTCCCTGGTTCCTCAGTTTTGTACTTCCGGGGAAAATGCTTGAGCCCTTTTGATCACCCAGTTGCTTTGAGTGTTTGTGTTGAATTTACTACCCAAGATGGTGCCTGTGCTCTGCTCAGGGTTGCTGCCTCCCCTTGTGACTCCTCTGTCTTGAAGCGCCATCTCATGCTCCTGGTTTACTGATGGAGAACTACAGTTTAGATTTATTATTTTTTTGTGCACAGCCTGCTAGATTTTGTCTGGGTCACTGCATTAGTCTTATTTTCCTCATTGTTCCGTGGTGTTGTGTTTTTTTTTTTTTTTTTTTTTTTTTTTTTTTGTCTCTTGCAGCATTTGATTGGTGATTTTTCATCTGTGCCATTGGTGGGGAAAAAACATTAAATAGCGTAAAAACTGGCAGAGATTGCTTCTGAGCCACTGCAGAGCGTAGGTTGTCCCCTGGTGGGACCGGGACAACGAGGGCCATGGCTTCAAGCAGCTACAACCTGAGGGAACAGCAGGAGCTCAGGTGTTCCCGCTGGGCTGTGGCCATCCTCTCCATTGGCTCTTCCAGGAGCTCCAGGCGGTGCCTACAAATACTGATACAAGAGTAGATACAGGTCAAAGCCTGTTTTGGGATTGTGGGGGGAAAAAATGCGCTGCAAAAAGAAGGAAAAGGGCACCTGTTGGAAAAGAGCTGTATTCGGTGTACCTGCCTGGGCGTGTGGTAGTGCCTTTTGTTTATTTTTTTTTTGTTTACTTTCAAGAACAAACTCAGGAGACTACCTAGGAATTAGTTTTTCTTCACATCCTAAAATGTTACTTTTTTTTTTTTTTTGCGGTGGTTTCTTTAAACCATTTATTAGCATAATAGTAATGACTGAATAAAAATATGGTAGTTTTCCACTATACATGTGCTTATATAGCGGAACTTTTAAATAGGTCCTTAGGTCCCATTAACTACAATTTTAAAATGCATAATGTGTTTTGCTGGTTAGTAAGTCATAAATTTTAACAGTCTATACTTAAATAAACTATTGATATATGTCTTGAATAGTTTTTTATAATGTATTGTGTCGTAGCTTTTCAGAAATATCATGTCTTCCAGGAAATTTTTTTTCCCCTCCTTCTATCTGTTTTGAAACTAAAAGCAATGGAAGACTTGTTATGATAATCACTATTACTGGCACTGTTGTTTCTGGCAGAAAAGAGGCACTTGTGCCAAAGATTACTTTTGCCTTTGTCAGTGCCAGCCACGAGTTTTTACTCAGCTCCTGGATCAATTACAATAAAACAACAACAATGCTGTCAGCTGCACAATGCAGCAAACTTGCACAAATTGTTGGCTCAGTTTTTCTTCCATTTCTAAAGAGCATTCTCCAGCCTTGAGGATCTTTCCTGCAGTACACAAAAGGAGTCTGTGATTTTGATCTGGCTGATTGTACTGTACTTTCAGTTCAACATGCCTTCTTCAGCCTGTCTTTGTTGCTGCAGTATCTTACAGCTTCATGAAGTGTGTTCCTTACGGAGAAAATGAGTAGAATACTACTACTCCATAGGTGGTTGTTTACATTCCATTCCTGTATTTTATTTTGTAATGTAATCAGTCAGTCTGATGCATACGTGAAAAATTTTATAGTTGCAGTAACTTGATAATAAAACTAGGGGTTAAGGGTGGTTGTGTGGAGTAACTTGCACTTAGTTCTTACTTGTAAATGGTGGTGCTACAGAGTCCCACGAAGAGCATCTACTGTGCATCAGATCCACGAGAGAAGCCTGGGTGATGGGAGGCCCTTAGGGCAGCTGTGCAAGCTGAGGGGCACGGAGGTGCCCTGCTGCGGGTGCAGTTGTTTCTCCCACGAAGAAATAAATAAATGCTCTGGCTATACGTTTAATCAGACCTAATTACTAGAATAACAATTTTATCCTAGACAAATGGTTTAAATAATTAACTTTGAAAAAGAGTAATTGTTTTGTTGGAACAAGTGTTGACAACAGGATTTCTAATTATTAGCTAGGTAATCTATTTTTTGGATACACGTTTTTTATGTATGCCGAGTTTAAATGGCTCCGAATTTTCTCCTTCCTCTTTCTCTTTTGACCCGTAGCCTGGTTTTGCATAAAGGGAACTGATTCTGAAAGAACCGTTAGAGAACTTTAAAAAAAAAAAAAAAAGATTCCTGCGTCAGTAAAGACAACACCACGAATTTATTTTTTATGTTTTTATATTTCCCCTTCCCCCTTAATGTAGTGTAAAGACCCGGTAAGGGAAAGAATTTGTCACTTTGAATACTCAAGCAAGACGGGGGAGCAAGGAGTAGGGAACAGTACATTGCACTGTATGTGCTGCAGTAATTTGGTGCTTAAGATGCAAGGTAAATCAGGCTGCGCAAAAAGCAAGAGAACTATCATGATTATGTTTGTTTTGTTACTCAATGTAGGGATTCTTGGGGGAAGGCACTGCAAATGGGCAAATCTTCCTGACTGTTTATGTTCCACTTTGAGCAGCTGCAAGTGTCCAGATGAGAAGGTTGTCTTGCAGCCTACTTCATTAACAGGGCTTGTTCCTCTTAACTTTTTGGTTTTAGAATTAGTGTTTTTAAGTATGTGGAGAGGAGAAATCCCCTCCATATATTTGAAATTCAAATTCAGAGAACATTTTGCTTGTTGATGTCTTTTATATAGATCTGTATTTTTCTTCTATTGCCAGGTATGGATGAGCGAACAGGTGCCACATCTTGGGGAACAAGTGGTCAACCAAGTCCTTCATATGAATCTTCAAGGGTAAGGTTCCCACCTCATAATTCATACTAAAAATTTATGGGATTGTACAATGAAAATAGATGACTTGGTAAAGTTTGTGAAGGGTAAGCTGTTCTTAAATATAGACTAGCGTCTTTCAGAGGCTTTAATGACTTTGATATACTGCAATAGTGGTTCAGGTTTTTAAGGATGAAAAATATAGAGGCTTAGTAGTTACGAAAATAAAAGTATGTCTTGATTTTTGTCAAAACCTCTACCTTGATCTTCATTAAGTAAACTTTATCAGAGCTTAGGAGAACATTTGGGATTTCTTTTGGCTAACAGCTGCAACCTTTTTAAACATCCCGTGTAACTTGAGGCATTAAGCCAAGGCTTTAGATATCCCGGTCTTGTCTACTTCTGAAATGGAAACTTTCTATGCAGTTTTTAGTAAGGGGTATTTACTGTAAGTTTTTTGTGTTTTGACACTCATTTATGAATTTGCTGGTCAAAATCAATCGCAACCTTGCCTGCCTAGAACATGAGTTTGTAATTCCTAGGCTGTGAGACTGTATTACTCGCATGTATTTGCAGGGAGAGATCAACTAACTAGAATTCCAAAAGTGCATAAATGTATTGCTGAGTGCCTGGGTATTTATTATATGTGTGTGTGTGTATGTAAAGATGAACAGACTGTGTATAAAGTGTGCAAGCAGAATATTGAGTACCAGCCATGAATCTACTCCCCAAAATAATACCAAATAAAGGTGGTGGTGAAAGTAGGTGTTAGTGCTCTGATAGAAGTAATACCAGAAGATAGAATCTTGGGAAGAGGCCAGTGGTTTTTGTGTGTATCACATAAACAGAACAAAAACTGTAAATACAAGAACTGTAAATACAAGTTTGGTGTGAGCTTTATGAAAGACTTCAGAAAACATAGGTGTTAACTATTTGCCTGGTTCTCTCCACAGCAGTTGTAACTTTAGGCATATAGTAGTATGTAAAAATGCAGATTTTCACTCCCAGCAAACAATTTTTCCGAAGTCATTCATATAGTTATGTTCTAACTAAGCTGATGGAATATGGCACCAGAATGTTATTCCTGTACTTATTTATTTATTTAATTATTCTGCAAGTGTAGGGAGATTTTTTTCTTCATGTGAGTAATGTGAAATGATATCGAAAGCTTATTCTGCAGTAGCAATTACTTACAGCTTGTTTAAAGAAAGAAAAAAAAGAGTCTATGAAAATCTGTATGTTGATTTAACTGGATAAATGTTTACTAGTTCAAACTGAATATGTTATAAAGTACACTTAATTTTTCACTTTGTGATTAAAGCTGTTTTAATTTTTAGGAAGTTCAATAAATGGAAAATACTGATACATAGACTTATTTTCATATTTTTATTCACAGGTGAATTAATGATTTTATAGAATACCTTTGTGTATTTTGCTCTAAAATTTAGAAGAGGAAACACTGAGTAGTCATAGAGAAACTCCTTTTGTTTATAAAATAAAAAATGAAATCAAGTTCACCTCTGCCTTCTGACCCCCGGATAATGTTTTATATGAGCCTGTTCCATTTTAAAATTGCTTTATTTCTTGTACTGTTTATGCGCTTATTTGTTACAATTTGTAATTGTACCACAGTTTTGATGTGATAACATTTCCTTCACTTCGATACATAACTTTTGGTGAAAAGAGCAAAAATCACGTGGAAAAAGATCTAATGATAAATTCTACTGAAAGATTCTCATAAGTAGAATACTTTCACAGATGCCTACGTTACATTTCTTTATGGAAAAAATGTTAAATGATCTAAATTTGGTCAGAGTAAGCTTCATGTTAGTGCAGAGCCTGATGCAGGCTGCCCACATAACGTCTCTGTGGGAAGGGCTGTAGCCATGAGCTGCTGGCTCTTGGGTCCTGCTCCTCCGGCGCCTTCCTGGCCGGATTAGGGACTGCTGGCTGGAGCTGGAGCTGGTCCCGTGCGCTGCTGCGCTTGCCTGACAAAGGAGCTCCACGTTCCTGGTGGCAGAGCATTCCCAGCAACTTGGGTCATTAGACAAAGAGGAGCAGTAAAATAGGTTCGTCCCACACAGTCAGATTAGGTAATGTTGAGTTGAAGTTAAGTGGGTACCCAGAGAAATTCAGAGCGTTTGGCTTGTGAACTTTCATTTTGTCCAGGTTATTTACTTTAGGTAAGGGGTGAAGGGAAAACCCTTTTGCTAAAGCTCTGTATTAAAAGACAATTATCTGGAATGTAATGTAAGTGGTAACCCTTCTCTCTTAAAGAAAATTTTTAAGTGTTTAAATAAATTAATTTCCTTTTAAAGGAAAACTCCAATGTTGTGCTTCCCCCTGAAGATCATGAACACTAGAAATACATCCTGTATACAGAATTTATGATTGTTAAAAGATGCATTACTTCATTCAATGGCCATATTTTTCTGCAGAAAGTAGAACAAGGGAAATTATGTTCTGCATTGAAACCACTGGAAAAGCACTGGACTTCATATAGCAGTCTAGGTCATGTTTCTATTCATACGTTTTGAGTAACATATATCGCCTTTTTGTTGTGTGGGGGGTATTTTTCATTTTTCCTTTTGACTCGTGAATAACTAGTGAAATACCTAATACTGGTTCAAAAATTTTTGAACCATTTCTGAGTGCTGTTTCATACCCTGACCAGATCAGATGACTGGGTGTGAGGGAGGGCTAAAATGATTGTGCAGGTCTGTACCAGGAAGCAGGGCAAATGATACAGTTTCTTTGCTTAGGGAGTTTTTAAATGCTGCCTCTTGGTGATGTATATAGACTGGAAAAAAAAAAAAAAAACCCACAAAGTTATAATTGTCTTTTTAACATGTTGAACATGTATTAAAATAAGGCTACAAAATCCAATGTTTTTCCTCCATAGATTTCAGTATAGAATGTTACTCTTGTTCAAATTGTTCTTACTACTCTTATTGCCTGTTTACAGGAAAATGGCAGTCTTCATGGAAAAAGCTCAGACCTCTCCACAGACATAGAAAAGTTGAAACCTCAAGAGGTACTACTTACTCTTTCTGTATTGTATGTGGTGGGTTTTATGTTTTTGGTTGTTTGATTGTTTTGCTTTTTGTTTAAATCTACCTGCAGCCTGTCTCTGGAGTTTTCCTTTAATTGGATAGAATTGAGTAAGAGTTTAAGTTATTTGACCAGTACTGACTGGAATTTTCAAAGGCACATAAGGATAAATAATTTTCAATAACACAGAATTTGGCGGTAAAGCACAGACCTTTTCTAGGCTAATTAAATAAGACAGTAGAAGATGGGATGAAGGGCATCTTCCTTTGCCTCTTTTCCTTGCTCCTGCTAAAGGTCAGTTTACCTGAGGGTAGTTGGTCTGATGCTTATGGAGAGAGCTTCAGTACAGTTGGATACTTTTTCCACTTTTGCCTGACTCTCCCAGCTGATCCCAGCAATTAGTGATGCAGGAGATTTCCTGGCCAGAGCAAGCCTCTTGGTCACTGTTCTTGTAGTTGCTGATGATTTGTTCTCTGGTGGTGGCTAGTTTTTCTGATGCTAGTTGTACTTTTGCAACAATAATGACTTGAAAATTTTGTGGCAAAAATAATGACATGTTTAAGTGTGGTTGCCAGTGATTTAACTGTTTCTACCATGTTTCTCTATTCTGAATAACAACAGTTGTTGTATATGCACTTCAAAATTATTTATTTGTTTTCTTTTTCATGAATGTTTTTGTTTTCCATGCAATTGTCTGTCTCTCCCCTGCCAAACTGAACAGTCAGAGTCTTTTGGTCTCTGCTTGTACCATAATTGTTGTAAATCTCTGGTTAGTTCTTGTGCCCTTCACTTTCCTCTCTACATATCTGGTATAACTTAGATGATCTCTCTCTACATATCTGGTATAACTTAGATGATCTCTGTCGCATGCATTATTCAAGATGAGGGTCGATCATCAATTTCCGCTATGGCATAGTAATACTTTCAGTATTTCTTCCTTTTTTATCATTCCTAATAGTTGCCTTGCCCTCTTTGATAAGCTCCAATGTCATTTAAAAAAATGTAGAGAATAATGCTACTATTTTTTTTTCTTATGCCTGCAGTAGTTATCACATATTGTTGTCACTGCACTATTCTTTACTGTGTGTTTACTTTGTGTTTATCTACACTAAATTGTAACTACTGCTTTATTGCCATTTTTAGAGAGCGTTGTTTGAAATACTTTACTAACTTAAAGCTCTGAATGGTTAAAATGTTTTTTATAATCAAAATTTACCCCTTATTAATTTGCTTCCTCTTTTTGATACAGTTATGGAATAGTTGAAGAAACTTGGTACTAGTACAGTTCTTTGGGGAGATAGGTCAAGTGTACTGTAACTTCTGCACCCTCTGAAAACTGGCCATAGAATCCTGTGTTTGGGGTGGACGGCTTGTTTATGTTTTTTAATCTTTTGATCAATAATTAATCCACAAGAGATCCTTCTCCCATATCCCATAACAGTGTAGTTTCTTTTAAGAACCTCTGATAATATCTCATCAAAAGCTAAAATAAGCTTATTTCAGGTCTTCTTGACAATAAATAAGGGAAATGTTATTTTTTCATTACCTGATGATGTTCAATGTAATTCTAACACTTAAAGATCAGTGGATATTTAACTCTAGAGTTGACTGTGATCTTAAATTTATGAAAAGGCACAAATTGAGACATCAGTGACTTCTGTGTGCAAAAGCTCTCTTGCATAGGCCAAAGACTTTATTAGTAAATTAACCATTTGAAAATGTATTTATTGTGAAAAAATAATATGAATAATGAATTTTCAAATGGTCAATGCTTTATCTTAGAGGAATAAATCATGGGCAGAAATTAGCAAGTCAGTGTGGCACATTACAAAACGCTGACTTCTGTCTTATCCTTGAGATGATGATTATACTGAAGTCTGTATACAAAACTGTATCCAGTTTTCTTTCTATCGTGGTACTTGTTCTTCTTCCAGCTCTTCAATCTTGCATTTTCTTCTAAATGTGCAACTGTGGTGCTTTTTCGATGGCAATCTTTTGAGTAGTGTGTGCAAGTCCCTCTCTTATTTGAGTGATGTGGAGATGAAGATATCTTGCCTGTTTTGACAATACCTTGTAGTAGAAGTGTAGTTGGCTGTTTCGCATATTTTGCTTGAGACACATGGAGGTACTTTTTGAAAGCTTTTCTCTATTAGGGTCTCAGAAACAAATTCTGAGGTACTGGATCAGGTGACATGTTGGTTGAGCCCACATAACAGGATGGCACTTGTCCTATAGCTCTTGGAAGATTTTCTCCCTGTTGTGAGATGCTGCTGAACTTTTAGCTTATCCAATTTCTGTGAAATTTGTAGTTTATAAGAAAGCTTGTAATCTAGAAACAAGTTGGTGTAATCTCTCTTTGGGGGATAAACACTGTTCTTTAAGCAAAGATTCTTCTGCTGTAGTTTTTATTGCAGTGCGAATAATGATTGCTTTTATTTTGTAAACAATACTGCTCTGTAAGGTGTTCTTCCTTTATTTTGGTTTAGTTATTACGTGTTTTTGTAATAAGTGGAGCCAGTTATTCATGCAATTTGGATTTGGGTTTCCAAAAGAAGCAAATCTGAAATAACTTTTCACAAGACATTTCCTAGCTGGATAGCTGTTTTTATTTTTCTTCAATAGTAATTTTGACTATAAAACACTTTGTGCATAGATTGGCGGAAATATTTTGATCAAATCAGAATTGTATTATAATTCTGTTCCAGCATATATATATATATACACATACACATACACAATAAAAATGGAGAATATAACTTCTGAAGTGATTTAACATAAAAATTATTTTCAGTATTGAGTGTGCAGTTTATCTTCCTTTTCATCTACATAACTTCTGTATTTATGCTGGAAGCCAGAGCTCAATGGCTGAAGGTACCACTGCTAGATTTAGGTGGACTTATCACATCAGTGAGCAAGCTGTGCCCTCCATGTTTGTAAAATATTCAGACATATATTTTAAAGGCCAAATATTATACTTTATATGCCCATCCTATTCTTCCCCCCACATCACTAATACTTTTAATTACAAAGAAGTCAAAAAAATAGTAATGAGATAGCAGGTTTTGAAATAGTATTTTATACCTCTTAATCTCAGGTACATAACAAGAAAGGATGCTGTTAAATAGCAAAACAAGACAAGAGGGACACAGAAATACAGTAAGTGTTACCAAGTCTGTTGTATTTGTGTCCTTTTTGTCCTTTTTTTTTTTTTTTTTTATGGGGAGGGAGGTTGTTTGATGGTTATTCTGCTGATTACTTGCTTTTCCTTATGTAGTCTGTAAGCAAGCAGATGGTTCAGGCTGAAATGAAGGGCTAAATTAAATATTCCCTTTTCAATTCTTAGCATGTTTTCCAAAATGCAACTTATTTTTCAGTTATTTGATTTATGGACAGCACTTTCCAAAACCAAATTCCAAAATCTAAGCCCTAAATGGTTTAGATAGGTGTCTAAGCATTTGCAGTTAGCATGTCTATTACACTTATATTACTTTCTTTCCTGGTTTATAGTTTAGTTGAGAACTATAAAAGTCTATTATCAGTGATATAAACTGCTAACTTCTTATTGTAACTTTCTGTGATATTAAAATTAGCACTGGAATATGTTTATACAGTAGTTCCTTTTAAAGGGATAGTCTGAATTCTTGAAGCACAGCCAGGTAGGAGTTTAAATCACTTGAACACTTGGGGCGGATAAATGAGCAGAGGAATAAAAAAACTGTTACATCTGTTACTTCTAATTGATGGATTTCATATATTGAAATTTTTATAGAGCATCACACTCATCCAGTAAAATGTCTGAAAATTAAATAGACTGTAAGCGCATTCAGCCTTGAGAGTATCTACATTATACCATCAAGTTGCAGCACTAATCTCGTTGCATTTCATACCAGACTTTAAATAATACTTGTTGCTTTTGGTTGCAGATAGATCCAATCTTGTCTTTTTGAACACAAATGTGTACTAAGACTGAAATCCAGAGAGGCCTGTTGCAGTGGAACAGTTAGTCCTCCATTAAACTTAGATGAGGCTGTAACAATAAAAAAAGAAAGTTTGTCTGTCTTTGCAAATGATCAGATTTGCCTTTGTACAAGTCGTGTAGGAAGATGGGACAAACAATGTGGTTTTGAATTTGTAGCTGTGGCATCTAGACAATCATATTTGTAACTAGTTTTCAATCTGTAAACATAAAAAGCTCTGAGCTCTCTGAGCTATCTGTAGTCCTTTCGTCATAGACTGCTCCAAACAGAAATAACTTTGCCCAGTAGCACTTACCCTGCAAACTTCTTGCCAGATACTTTTAAATGCCCAGGTTGTACCCTCAGTGTTCTAGCAGTCCTTGGCAGGCTTACCAGGGAACAAAGACGGGTAGAAATAAGACGACGTGTCCTGAGCAGAAGTGTCTCCTTCCAGTCTTCCTGAGCCAAAACTCTCTTTAACAGTGATACAAGTAACAGTCTTCCAAAGGGCTTTGGAAGCCCACCTGTGGTCCTGGGTATGATAGGATTACACCTGAAATCATCAGCCTATTCAAGTAGAGCAAACTCAGAGTATCAATCATGAAATAATCCTCCTGAGAGAATAACTTTGTGCATAAATAGTTGACTTCTGTTCCTGGTGACTGTACATTCTGTACTGTGACATCTCACTATGGTCAACGGAGTTCCCTTTCAGAGGCAAATACGTAATTTTTGAGTTGGCTGTGGATTAAAATTTCCTTCCTTCCTCAGAATGAAAGGATGCACTCAAACCATAACATAACCTTTCTTCTTTCACAGCTGGAAAGAATGTATTCTTGATTATTCTTCAAGATACAAATTTGAATCATGACACAGAGAGATTTTTATATACTTCCCCCTACTTTTTTTTCTCCTTTGTCATCATGGACAAGCACTAGTGCCAGCTGCAGGGTGCTTTCTCTTTGCTGCTTGCTTCTGTAGGTGGCCTACACCTCTTAGACCTCTTCTTACACCTTTAAACAAAGCAGTCTCCTTTATTTGCTGTCAAGGACTTTTTAAGGCCCTCTCTACTAAATTCTCCTTTGAAAAGCTTGTATATGTTGTCAGTTTGTGCCATCATGTTTGGTAAATTCATTTTTAAGCCTTGATTATGCTGTTCGAAGCTTCCAAAAACTATTTTAGAAACTGTTAAGGATTTCAAAAGTTTTCATCTATCGTCAGTTAAAGCTCTTCCCAGCAAATCTTTATCATATTTATTATGCAAGTCAACAAGAGAGATGTGGGGAAAGAAAGGGAAGAAAAAAGAAATGGCATCAGGAATGCAACTCATTTGAATCACAGCTTAAATGTGAAATAACTGAAATAACTCTATAAAGTATTATCCTTACAAGTCTTCTAGTTATACTTAATTTTCTTTTGTCAAGTGGAGAAGTTTGCTAAATCAAGATTTCATGGATTAATACTTATTTTGTATTTATTTAGTGTGGGTGTGTTACATGTGGGAATCAACCTAGAATTTCTTATGGTAAAGCTCACCTACTTGAACTGATAATCCAAAACTCAGCACTAAGCGGTATCAATGACAGCAGCTAACGTAAGACCTCCTCTCAACCCGTAAGTGAGGGCTGAGAGGAGGCTGCGTTTTGCTCAGGTATAAGTTGTGTTGCGTGAGAATGAACAAGTGCTTGGCACAATCAGCATCTGAGTTAAAGTATGTGGATGATTCCATCTGGAGCACTTCTATGGACAATAGTACATTTTTTCCTCGTATAGTAAATTTTCCAAGTGTCTTAAGGCCTTTAGTGTTGTCAAAGACCACTTCTAACATTCACCAGATAAAGTAGTTGGTTTGTGTAGCGGTACAGAAATATAATTGGGATGCTGCAGTAATTAGATACAAGGGTACTCCGGGAGACAAATGGAGATGGGGCAAAAACCAGTGTAATGAATTATTTGAAGGAACTTGGGCAGTAGGAGGGCGGTGTCGCTTTGCGGATCAACTCTGCACCGAGTCCTTGTGTCCTGTGCAGTATACGATGTTAACCCGGGGTGGATGTTAAGGGAGAGTTGTTAATCCTGTGCTTCTGGTAAGTTGTATTTCAGGATGTGTGGCTGTATATGAAATGAGTTTTACTGTGGTTATATTTTCAGTAAATTTTTATCTGTTTGTAAAGCAAGACCTCTCCGATGTAAGGTTTTAGTGCTTGTCCAGGCACTGTGCTCTGAACGTCTGAGATGCGGCTTCTGTTCCAGCACTGATTGCGGCCTTCCTTGTTGCTTTCTTTTAAAAAGTACAATCCAGTTGAAGTACTGTCTCAGGGAAAGTTTTAACAACCGCAACAAAACGAGTGCAAGCTGAGAGCCCAACAGGAAACCAACCACTTAGGAGCTTTATTCTTTAGGCCCTTCATGTGCAAATTTTTTCTTTTGTATTCAGCAGATTTAATTTCTTTTTTGTTTCGATTCAACATAAAAATAAACCGCATGTGGTGACCTTAGCTAGGAGCCACTCCATTTCCTCGGCAGCTGCTGCTCTGCACTGCTTGTCTGACAGACGAGCCTGGGTCACGCTTACCAGAGGACACCCTCGTGGTCATAACCAAGTTGTAAATGTCACTAAGATTGTTTCGGGATGCCTATCACACATGCAGCCTAATTCTGAAGTAAAGTGAGACGAAGATTCAGTGGGGAGTTGGGACTCCCAAGAGAGCCCTCTCGGAGCAGGAAGGCAGAAGGAGCTGTGACAGGCATCCGTAAGCGGTTGTGGTGAGCTGACAGTTATTCAGCCCTCAGTTACTAGCCCTTTGGTCGAACTGACAGCACGCTTGCAAAGACAGTGAGGCCTGTTTCAGCCCCATTAATGTTGTCTTGAATGGAGTCTGTGGTTGAAAAAATGATAAATGTTCAATGATTGATGATTTTATAGTCCGGGGGGGCTTGGGCTGGTTTCTGGTAGCTGTGGGCCTGAGCAATTTCCCCTTAAAGCAGAGACCATAGTTGGGTCTCCGCTTAAATTATAAGCTACAAAAAAACTTAAAGGGGTTTAAATAAGTGAGTCACCGGGCATTGCAAGCTAAGTTTTGCCACTGCTGCCCAAAACTTTACAGAGCAGATGCCATCTGGAGTAACAAGTCTCTCTCATGCTTTTATAAAGTGTAAATGATTGACTAGCTGATCAGTCTGAATGGCAAATACTATACTTATATTTTTATTACAGAAAAGCTTATAACATTTTGTGCTGTATGGAAGAAAATTCTACATAATTGGTTTCATAAAATATGATATTTCAGTGTTTGAAAATCAAGTAATAAAGTGTGCTTTGTATTTTGTTTTTGTTCTTTTTTTCTTAATAAGTACTGGGAAGCAAAGTCTTTGGTCACTGAGCAAAATGTTGCTCAGGAATGGGATAGTATCAAAATGCCTACTAATCTGTAACTTTAAAGCAGTCTCCAAGTGGAAATAGATTTTTTTCTCCTTTGCACTCATGTATTTGTTCCTAATGTTACTGACTTTCTGACCTTTCTACTGTTGCATTTTGTTAATGCAAAGAGAAACCTTAGGAAAAATTTCAGATGAGACTTTTGCAGACTAATGTTTTCTGACATTGGTTAGTGACTTAACTTTAAGAGTTCAAATATCTTGGTTTTATTTAATTTTTAGAAGTATTGTTTATGAAGACAGAGCTTATTTTAATAAATGGTATGCCATCTTTTTAGGTGGGGAGAACAAGTAAAATGTATGCAGAGTGTGATTTCTGAGAGACCTGAAAGCCAACTTGTGTGATGAATGACCAATTGTGACTCTCCACATTTAATTAGGAAAGTGTCATTACACTCAATTAGCAGGGCTGCCAAATAATCTGTTTAATACTCTGGTCTTTTTTTCTCTAGGGTTTTGCAGACAGTCCTCATTACAGTGATCACTTGAATGACAGTCGATTAGGGCCCCATGAAGGATTGTCCCCGACACCTTTCATGAACTCAAATCTGATGGGTAAGTAGGTAATTCTTTACGAGTATCCCCTCAAAGCCTCTTTGGTCAGAAAGAGACATTTTTCATCCCCTTGTCTAGGACTGACATGTCAAGCATCTGGAAGTTACCCTGTTCCTTGTAGCAAAACTGATTTTGCTATTGAAATTTTGTGTGATGCACAGTTGAGTAAAGTTCTTCATAAATGCCATTTTGCATGTTTGTCAGTGTATATTTTTTGAAGCATTTTGATTCTTTTTTTTTTTTTTTTGATTTTGCGTTTCTCTTGTAAAGATCTAGATATTTTTCAAAGCTTTCTTTTCCTTAACTTTCTGCTGAGAAGATATCATTAGCAATTTCTGCGTTGCCTACTTAAGGGGAAAAAAAAAAAAACCCTTTCTTTCCAGCATTTAGGATCCCTAAATGACCAATATACTTTGGTCTTTTCTTCAATTAATTATTTAATATTTTGCTTCCTGTTTACAAGTTTTTTGCTTGTTTGTTTGTTTTTTACTTTTTTCCTTTAACTTTTATTATCCTGGGAATGTTGCTATTGTAAGAAATAGAAGCAAATGTCATTTTGCTAGACGAAAGTTGCCAGTGCTGGGCCTGTGTGTGTCCAGCATGTTCTGCTTTTTGAAAATTATATCCAAAAGTGCATGATTTTGTTGGCTTAACCTGGGCCCTCCTATTACTAAAAACACGTTAATATATTGTTGTTGTCTGTACAGTGTGGCCTAGTTTGCGGCCTAAAAACATTAATATAAAAATAATTGCTGCTGGCAAAACATAGTCTTGGGACAAATTTCTCTCTGATCTCTTAAACTTGGGGATGGCTTTAAATTGTAAAGTTGACATTATTTTACTTATATATTTCAGTACTTGTAGACATGACCTATTTTGTGATCTCAGTATTGTCCTTTTAAGACATAGCCATGGTAATCTAAGTGGATTACCTAAATCCAAATCCTGGTGGTCTGCAATTTCTTTCGGAAATCTTTATAGTTCGCTCAGTCTTTGTTTACTACTTAATTTTCTGTGGAGCATGGAGACAGACAAAGTGCAGCTGGTGCTGAAACCAGAATTTCATTTAATTCTTCATATATGAACCTGAAAATATAGTCAAATAATTTCAAAATGGAGTTGTCTATAGTCTGTTTAAGAAGAGAGTACATGTCACTAGGTCAGTGATACTTACACCTGAAGATGATGAAGTTAACAGCTTCTGTTTTCTTGTAGTTACTGTGTAAACAGAACAACTTCCCCCCAACACCATTTCAAATGAATTGTCTTCTTTTTAAATACAGAAGACAAAAAACATAAGTCATTTCAACTGTCTATGAACTATTTTGATCAATAGCATGACTGATCAATGACTCTAGGCTTTGTAAGTGTTACTGACTTGAATTTACAAAAAAGTATAGCAAAATTTGATTTGTGATTTGTGTTATAAAGGGCAAACTATTTGCTCATGCTTTCGTTTTGAATCATCCAATTTCTAAAGAATGTCTTTAAATATCCAGTGAAAATCATTGGTACTACTGCATTGTCTTAGTTTTTCCATTTCATGAAGAGATTAGTAGGTGATTCCCTTTAAATATAATAGAATTACAACATTAATACACATTTATGTTGAAGTCTCCATTGAGGATGCTTTGCAGAGAGAATTAATGAAAGTAAGAAATGTGTGTCAATTATTTGCCCAAAGCAGCCCTGAAATAAAATATTTTTGTAATGCTTTATGGTTAACAGTTCCCACAGATTTTTTTTTTTCTATTAGAGTAATAGTCCTCCATTTCTATATACAGGAAAAAATACAGAAAGCTTTCAGTGCATATCTCTAAAATGCATATGCCCCAAAACTCTAAAACACTGTGTTTTTTAGGAGTATTCCACCTCTGGGTTTTGCTTTGTTTTAATAACAACAACAACAAAGTTAACTTTACTTGTGCTGCAGTATAGAATGCAGCTACATATATCATACCTGCATATCACAAATTTTCACATCAAGTTGATGTTGAAAAAGCTACATAAAAACATTAAGTACTTTTCTGACTAATAGCAGTATCTGTGTTTGGGGGGGTTTTGTTTCTTTTTAGTGAAAAGAAAAATAAGCCTTCTTCTATAGTTAGGATTTCTAAGACAAAGAATTGCATATTAAGCTTGTTCGTATCATATTGTAAAAGCATTTCCATTAGAATGGAAACACTCACTTTACTCGTTACTGTTGATAGTATTTAGTGCATTCATTGAGTTGTTACACAGTCTTCTGGGGCTGAAGGGATGATGCCTAAGAAGGTAAAGTTGACGAGTTTGTAAGAAATAGCTCACTAGGTTGGCAGGTGTGGTGGAGCACTGGGGCTGCACGCTGAATATGCAAGAAGTGTGTCTCTTCTCAACCTGTTACTATGGCTGAAATGCATCTCTGAAATAGTTGAACTATAAAATAAAAAAAAAAAAAATAGGGAGGGGAGTAGCAACAGCATATTTCATCCTTGCTGTCAACACTTAAGAGCACCATTAAAAGAAAGAATTGTGCGTCAAGGGGATGTTGTTATTTTGTGTATTATGTTCAGTCGTAAGCATATTTGCCTGAAGAGATAGTGGATTATAAAGTGCCACTGTCTTTCATGATGGAGCTCTCAAATATTTTAATGATTTTGTACATTGCAAAAGAGAGAATTTTTGTCTAACAAGAGTTGATAATGATTCAATAATGAACAATTTGCCACAGAAAGATACATTTCCATATTCATTTAGATATTTTTGAAGTGTTTTGCAGAGGAAGTAAAGCTATTATGTTGAATTGGTTAGTGTTATTCACTAATGAATTCCAGAATTATCCTGTTGATTTGTTGGTATAAAAAAAAAAGACGACCGTTGCTTGTATTTTAAGTAAAACCACTGAATCCTCCTGTCACCGGCATAGCCTGTTACTATCTATACAGATATGTACAAAATCACTCCAAAATATATTGGTTGTAACATAGCTCCATTTAGGTTTAATAATGTTTGCTTATGCAAAACCTTCTGTTTTAATTACATTCTAGAAGACTATTCATGAAGATATGAAATTCTTTTCTCAGTACCTATTCTGTCCTACAATACTCTGTTTTCACATACGGGTCAGGTTTTGCTGAGACACTGATAAGTGTTTGGTATCCCACCTTCTGCTTTCCTGCTCCCTAACTTTATTCTACTGGGCTATTCTGCTTACTAGGAACAGCGAAAAGGGATCATTCCTGAGTGTAACTTACAGGGAAGGATTTCTGCCCCTTTTTGGCAATTCAAGGGGGTGTCTTCGTTTTGGGGTGCGGTTGAAGGCAGGCTGTATGCAGGCACCGAGCTGCCCCGGCCCATACCGCCTTTCTGCATACTGTGCACTTCCCAGGTTGCGCATTAAAAGTTGTCATTTAAAAAATTATGTCCCTTAAAATAGAGAGAATTTTTGTAAACATACTTTTTTTTCTTTAAGAAAAAAAAAAAGGCAACTTTTTGGTTTAATTAGGTGATGCTGTTGGGCTAGGCACAGGGTTCTTGTCAAGACTTGTCAAGAGAGATAACCAGAAACAGTAGTCAGAAATACAGAATGGGTGGGAATGACCCGTTTACCATCACAGTATGGATGGGAATGGCCCATTTACAATCCCTTCACTTTTCCTGAACTGCTCACTGGGCTGGTGGGTCCGGCTATTGGGATGCAGTTAGGTTTGTTCAGGCTGATGTGCTGACCTTGTAACCTATGTGTGTGTTTAGCATCCCTCTGACGTGGTGCCTGTGCTCCTCCCAATGGCAAGCTCACTTTTACTTCGTGTTAGCACAGTCATAGTATTTAATTATGACCATTATGAACATGAGAGGAGAGTCCAGAGGAGGTGACAATGAATGGAAATGAAGACAAATGTAGTCAGCAGTCAGTACCTATGAGGGAGGGAGTAGGAGCTTGTTACAGTAATTGGAGCTATAAATGGTGCAGATTGTTAACCCAAGTATAGTTTCTTGTTTCTGGTAGCGTAACTGTTCAGTTCTGTAAACATAAAGGCTAAATCTGATTCTTGTCATTATTAAAATAAAACTATATTATGGTATCTCCTGGAAATGGAGTAATATACTTGTGTTTTCTGCAGTGCAACTTCCTTTAACTGTTGGTTATACTTGATAAACTTATATCACTTGGGTGATTTGTCATCAGACGTGGCAATACAGTTGGGGCTCACAAGTGAATTGTGAATGTGTAGCCTTTATTTTACCATGTCTTAGTGTTTTTCTAGTTCCAAAGTGGCAGGTAGTTAATGTTGAGCAGAAAATATATTTTGGAGCTAAAGGTGGAAGCAGAGAGGTGCTTCCAGGGCTAAGGGCAAAATCCAAGAAGATCTCAAAGGCAGCCTTTTGAGTTACTGTGAAGCTAAAGACTCATTCTGTGGATTATTTATTTAAATGAGTCAGTATCTGGGTTTGGATGCATTTGGATTTTTTTTTTAAGAATTCCAGTTCTTTTAATGGACTTGTGATTGCCTCATTCTTCAGATTTGTATGTATGATTGTGCCTCTGTCAGTGCTTCTTTCAAATCAACAAAATTATTACTTTTAGTTTTTATTGTAAAATACAGTATTTGGTTTATAGTCAAGCACTCTGCCAAGTTTCTTGGGTGGAATACCAAGTCTTTTTAAAAATCAAGATTAGCATTTTTGAAGCAAATATGGTAAATAGCTGAAATCTCTGTAAGCCTTTTAGTATTGATAGTGCTTTTTAGTGGGTGAAGTAAACCTTTTAAACCACAGCTTGGGAAAGGTTGTTCTCAGAAGAGAAGATTTGGGATTTTAAAAAACAATTAACTTGTTCACATAAATTATTTCTCATTTAAGAATCTAACAATTTCTTTCCCCCCTGCTTCCTCGTCCATCACTATCACTTCAGGATAAGCATTTTGAAATTGAAGAGCTCTTTATCAAATGATTTTATGATGGTGAAGACAGTAATAAGAACCAAGCAAAAGCAAATAATTATTAAAATAATGACCATTAAAATTATACCATTATATTATTTTTGCTAGGAATTCTGTTTTAATTATGTTTTAGGAAGGGAGAGGGCAGATGCAAGGAGTGAGTTTGGCAGATCTTATAGTTGTCCAAAATAATAGTTAGATTTCCTTGAATTGTCTTCTCTTAGTCATTACTAATTTAATACAGGGAATAAAATAGGCATCACAATGGAAATGTTCTCCAGAGAGACGTGAATAATGGTGAGATTGATTTGAAATAATTTATACACAGTTGCATCAGTGTTAACTTGGAAAAGGGTGGGAAGAGAATATTTTGTATCCTTCAGAGAATTCATTATAAAGAGAGAAGCAAATGTTAAAAGAAGAGAATTACAAAATATGGGCATGATAAAGATTATGACAAGTACTTCTGTTCATCATGTTTTACCAAAGTACAGCAATAAGTTGAAAGAGCATTGTAAAAGGAGAGCTCATAAGCTTCACGCAGTGCATAATTATCTGTCAAATATTATTGTAGGCAAAGAGGCTAGAAAAACTTCTTGTAATAAGAAAGATGCAAGCATGGCAAGATGACCCACGGTTACAGTAACTAAGAGTGCAAGCTGCTTGCTTGGAGGCACGAGCGCAGCACAAACCATGGCAGTTTCCTTGAATCTCGTGTTCCTGTAACCAGCACTGAGCAGTTTCACAGCGCTGTCCCTACATTTTTAGATCACTTACTGTTTTGATTATGCTTAAAAATATCATGACTGACAATATTTGTCTTCACGCCTTAAGAGTATTGATCAAGTGGTTCTTCTCATGTTTTTAAATATTAGAAGTGCGCTTGTGTGTTTGTGCAGAGGTGCATGGGGCAGAGGCAGGTGAGGCAAGTGCGGAGCTGTGGGTTTGGCGTTGCCACCTCAGAGCAGCCTGGTGCTTCCTGTAGTTATGGGCTCTGGTATCTCTTGGTACAGTTTCTGATTTTTTTTTTTTTTTCCCGCAGGTATTCCATTAAATAAATTCAGCTCATACCAAAGAATTGCTCTCATCTGTTCTTTATTTTCCTTTTGTGAAAGCTACTGTGTTTCTGGGAAATTAAATTACACAGTCATTTAGTGACAGTGCTAAGTGCAGGGCGTTTTTACCCTTGGGTTTTTGCACACAGGAGTGTGTGCTAAGCCTAGTTTACCCTTGTGTTTACAGTCACGTGCAGTAGCTCTCGCAGTGCTGCTTTGGAGACAGCAGCCCCTCGAGGTGTGCGTGGCGGTGAGGGCAGCCGGGCCGCGTCGCAGGTGCAGAGCCGCTTCCCGCGCTGCAGGGGCAGCGCAGGTGGGATCCCCGGCCCCGGTGGCACGCGGGGCGCGCAAGCGGGGGCCGCAGAGGTGGCGCGAGCAGGCGCGGGGCTGGCCGGCGCAGCGAGCCCGAGCGCGGGGCCGCGGGGTGGCGTGAGCAGGTGCTCCCGCGCTGCAGAGGTTTGCTCCTGACGAGGATGGTTCTTGTGGGGTAATTTCAGGCAATTTTATTATCTTTAAATCAGTGCTGGAGTAATTTTCAAACTTGGTTTCAGCAATTAGGAAAGTGAGTAAGCCTGTCCTTGAAAACCCTTCCAGACACATGATTTACTGCTGTAGCAGGAAGAATCCCATGGTGTCACTGCAGTCAATGCTACCTGTGCTACAGGTGCCTTTACAAGCCCCATAGGAGTTGCAGCAAATCTGTAGCCTGTCTTTTGAGGGCAGTTCTTGTTATCAGTGGGAAACAGCACTACTGTTACTGTGTTGCTAACAGGAGGAAATAATGTTTTTTGTAGTGACCTTGTGCTAACTGTGTTTGAGGAAGAAGAAATGTTGTTCTTTTCAAATAAGTTTCATTTACATCTAAACCCAGAATTTTTGTCTGATTTGCCAGGCTGGGAATTTAACTGTGTGAGTCAGTGTGGCCTCTGGACTGTGACATATTTTAGTTCTGATAAAATATGTATGGAGAAGGTTGGTTTTGGTTAATGCAGCCTGAAACATTTAAGTGAGTGTTGATTTATTCACAGTGTAACTCAGACTCTGAAAAGGAGACTAAACAGTAGTCTGAAATTTTTAAATCTTGCGTTTCCTCTTTGTTTCAACATGTCAGTTCAGCTGCTGCAGGGTGTGTTTATCTGTTACAAGGCTCATCAGTGCATGAAATGCTGAAGGGGCATATTTCTCTCCTGCGGTTCCTGCCATCCCTGGGCATTTGCGGATGTGCTCAGTGCACGGGATCAGCTGGGTGAGGCGGCAGGATTTTAAATTTCAGTCTGTCCGAAGACACCAAGCTCCTTCTAGGGACAAGGGAGGAGGGCATGATTCTTTGTCACTCTGGTGATGCAACTTCCCCATGAGGCAGTTGCTCAGGGATCTACATAATAACTATTATCCTCTTCAAATAGGAGACCGTAGAAAGCTCACTGGTGATTAAAAGATAATTTTGTAATATTTCATCGCTTGTCTTTGTTTTGCAATAAAGATATTTGTTCTTCAGCAGGTGCATAAAAATCACTTATTGAATCTGTTTCATTCCATTAATATTTTTCATTCTTGTGTTTCTGTAACCATAGCCTGGAGCAGACCCCCTTTTTAGTAAATTCAGCAGCCTGTGTCCACTGATTAAATTCTGAACTGATCAACCAAAATCTTGTAACTAGGCCACTTGCACAAAAACAAGTGACTGTTGTGATTGAGAGCTCTAGTTTTGTTTAAATGATTTAAAGTTGTTAATGGTTTTCTTTAGCGCCTAAATTTTACTGAGTAAAACATTTGTCACAGGTGGAACGTGAGTTTGCATAGAAACACAGATACCTCAGAAGGGAAAGCAGAAAAGATTGCCTTAAATAAGCTAATGCATAATAGATGTACCTTTATTTTTTAGGCACATGGAGGTGTCAGACTTCTAACATTGTTGTTTCTGTGAATTGCTGCTGCGCGTTGCCTGCAGAGTAGTAAGCTGCTGCAGGTGCAGGATATATTTTCTAATCTCTACAATGATGATTGGAAAACTAACTGAGAACAGCAGCAGTGTGTCATATATTGTGCATTCATGGAAAAATTGTCATCAAAAGAATACCAAAATGTTAAATTTGATTTTGGAAATAGTGTGTACTATGACTGCAGTCCGATATTGCACAAAAGCTTGTTTTTCTGGAAAGAGGCTTGAAGATTTTTGAATAACACAAACATACAAAAGACTAGAGAAAATGCAACTGATTTGGCTAAGCAACAGTAATGTTTTGCCTTATTGCAAGGCTTTCTTCGTTGCGCCCTTAACCCTTTTCTGAAGGCTAAGAGCACTGTGGCTTTCAAATGGGTGTTCAGTCTCTCTTGTTCTTTGCTTGTATCAAGAAGTAGAAAATATTCTGAGGAGATTTCCTTTTAGGCATCGGAATAGAGTCTCTTTGAGCAATAGAAACCTTAAGTGTTAGATATTCACTAGGGTGACGTTGGACCAGATGATTGGGATTTTTTTGGAAGACACTTAAGCGTCTCCCAATTGAAGATGAAATAGAAGAGGCAGTGAATCATTTTATGTAGTGTTTTGTTAATAGACATGATTAAAACAACTGGTAGTATTTGAAATTACTACTTTTGATGCCTTTTAAGAAAAGCAATAGCCTTATAAGTTTAGTGATGAAATAAAAGCTCACTGAAATGGAAATGGGGAAGATGTGTTTTTAGTACAGAAATAAGTTCAGGATTATTATCTCATCATATACATATCTAATCTTATAGATGTATATTTGATCATATTTATTACAAGTCATCTTTTAAAGTTCTTATGATAAATTCAAAATGTGAATGCACATAGAAGTTATTGACTAGGACTTTCATGCTCAACAGAATTTGTGAGGGTGCGTACAGGCTCCATCCCGTCTATCTTGCACATGAGGCTGCTAAGATGGTATCACATGTTTCAGCTTCCAATTGCTCTGTCGCCTGTTGAAGGAGAGCAAATGATAAGGTCTCCATTTCTAGTAATTCATCCTGCAAATTTTTGGTCTATATGGAGTCTTGCTTGTTACTCCCCAGGACCTCCCCACCTTCTGTTCTTTTCTGTCTTCTTTAACTTATCCATAAGAGATATTTCTTTAAAATAAGGTTTAATAAGATTTTTCCAGTTATCCTTCCGTGTGTGTGTGCGCACGCGTGTGTGCAAATATATTCCATTATAGCAGTTCTATAATTTACATGTGTGTATGTGTGTATATAAAACATTCATGCGAGGGTCCAAACAGTACATATGCGTATGTTTATATATATATGCACGCATCCATACTTGCACACACATTTTGTGTATGCCAGTTCACAGAATCACAGAGTGATTGAGATCAATACCTTGTTTGTGCTTTTTCCAATCTATTAAACTTCATATTAGCATGAGGCATAGACATGCAATGTAATTTGAAACATTTGTTTAGAAAGTGCCAAATATGCGTTCTCAAGCTATAATTTTTTGACTGCACAATACATAGTGTGACAGGCAAACTGCATATGCAGAAAATACCGAGATTCAGGTCTCTACTCAGGATCTGGAAAGGCAGCAAGGACGTTTTGGTGGGCTGTGGTTAACCGCTCCTAAAGGAAGCTGGGAACATGTGTACTCGCTTCCCTGGCAAATCTTGCAGCTCGCTAGCTACATGTACACAGACATCCCAAATATTTTGCTCTCTTAGGCAAATTTTTTATTCAAGGACTTGGGATTGTACAGACTATGTGCAATGCCAATGCTGTGGCTGCAAGAACTGTATGAAAATTTTAGTTTGCTTTCCTGTGCAATAGGACCTTCTCTAGTAGATTTGTTGCTTTAAAGTAAATGCAACACAAATAAGTCATCTTGCTGTTTCTTCCTCTTGCCTTATGGGATGTAGAAAATGGAGGTCTCAGGAGTAGTGTAGGACTGCTGTAACTTCAGGAATGATCACTGGGGCCTGCATAGATAAGTGTTTAGCTGCATCTTAAATTCATGTTAGGTTAAAACAAGTATTAAAAGTTTGGCAAAAATGTGTTTGTACACTCTTCATGGTGGTAGTGCAGTTTCAAGAACACTTTTATGTAGTGGTAGCAAAGTGAAGTTTTGCTTTGCTTTGATGCGATTATTAATATTATCTGTATCATGCTGTGCCTGGCTGGGTTACTTTCTTTCCTATGATATCGTTTAATTGTACCATATATCTCCAGTCTGCTACAGGTTCGCATGTAGAATGTGATTTATGTAAATATTGAACGGAATTGTGTACTTTTCAACTTGCAGAAAAATTACAGGCTGATAAACATGTTTTAATAGAGATTTAAAAAAAAAATACAAATTTCTTCATAGAACTACTTTCCTTAAGTATATTTTATCTATCTTAAAAATAGCATTGCCTTGTGAAAGTGTTTAGAGTGTGCTCTGCTCACAGGCCTTTTCAGCACTTAAAGGAATCTGCAGAGGCTTATATGGTTGTTAGACAACAGAAAGCACCACAATATTTTGAAATGAGATTTTCTTTTGGCATATTTTTAAGTTTTGTTTTGTTTTCTTCTTGAATTTTAGAGGAGATTTGGTTTACAGGTAGTCCTGTTGCATTTGTATAAACTTCGAACCTGAAAAATATTTAAACCAATATAAATAAGCAAGGCCAGACATCAAGCACTAGCTTATTTTCAAGGGCCAACCTTTCATCTGAGGTGAATTAAATCCTTCTTCTTAATAATAGATGAGACTTAGGGAGGTCCACGTGCTGATTATTTTTCAGGCATCTGTGTCTGCATCACTCCTCCAGGTTCTTCATTCTGAGCTGTAGGAACTGTAATTTGGAATCACAAATTTGTACAATATTTGGTTTTACCATGTGCTGTTCCATTGCTCTTGTCTAGCACATGAGGGGTTTGGGGCTTATATTATTTTATTTGATAATTGTGAGAGATGGGAGGAGCACTGATGATTGGCTTGGCATTGTGGTGCTTGGCTCCATTTCCTTTAATTTTTTTGTTCACTGCTTGTATTCATCAATGACAATTTATAAACAGTGCATGTTTCACTAGGATTTCAGCCTCGAGTGCCAAACAACTGTATGATTTTGTTCCTTTGTCTGACAGCTATCTGGCATCAAGCCACATGCACAATTATAATATTTTTAACCAGTATATGTGGCTACTTTGTATGTTATTTTAGCTTTTAGATTACAAATGATTTTTCCTAAATGTAGTTTTAAAAGGCAGATGGTAAAAAGCAACTCTTTTAAGCTATAACATAACACAGTTCTTCAGTTTCTTCAGTGTTTGGGATGGGGAATAGGAAGAGAGGACACAGAAAGAGAAATACTGCTCTTTTTCTTAGGTTCAGGGACAAAATACAAAAGCAAAAGGATTTGTTGGCAGGAGAGAACCTGTGTGTGTCTCTGAGTAACCGTTTTATGTAGGCTGGTTTGCTTACATGCAGTAAACTGATGCCTTTCAGTAATATATTTAAAGAGAATAGAGTGTATAGAACAGTACCTTAAAATACAGAAATTTTCCATATTGATGGATCTCATTTTACCTACGTAGAACAAAATTTGCAACACAAATGTCTGGAGCTCGGGATATTGACTTGTAACTGAATCTTTAGTGTTGATGTTGGAATAGGACATTTTGCACCGTGAATGAGACGAGCTTCACTGCTGATTACAACTCCCTCTAGTTCCTGATGGGAAGGGGGGGGGTGTTTTTTCCACAGGCATAGACACAGCTTGGTCTCATGATAGAAACACAGACCAAATGCCAGTAAACCTAGGTGAAATAAAACACCACAGTGAAAGGCAGTGATTCATCAGGAGAAAATGTTATTGGGGCCCCAGTAACCTTTTTCTTTTTAACCTGTGCTCTGAACATTTGCTTGATTTGCTTGATAATTAATTTTAATGCAGGCACTGAATGGAAGGCTACATTTTTAAAGCTGTCTGTGCCATTCCATTCAATCTCTATTTTTTTGACAGTGCTTTTTTGTAGTTCGTGCAACACAGCTATGAGCCACTGACATTTTATTTGCTTTGAAAGTAGCTTGTAACCATCAGAAGTAGCTTATTTTATTTATTTATTTTTTTAACGCAGAAATCACCAACAGGATCATCTGTCCTCAACTCTATTGAGTGTAATTGTACTGTCACCTTACTGGGGAGCTGAACATGTGCTCCTGCCCCTTGAGTCCACCCCTGTGGATGTATGGGCTGCTCCACCTGAGCAACTCCCTTGGGCTCAGTCATTTGTATGTTGGGATTTTTCATGTCTTTACCTGTCTTTTTTCTTCCTCCTCTTTTTTCTTTTTCTGACCGATTTTGGATGAATCTCCTTTTGTGTTTCTGCGCAGATGTTGTTGCCCTTTGTAGATACGTTTTCTTTTTCTTCATTTTAAATATAAAAAAAACAAAGCTTTAAATCTGATAAGGGTGCTGTAGGGATACCCACTGTGGGGTAATTATCTGGATGCAGCATCTGGTTGCTGAAAGCTGGAGCAGGCGCTTGTGCTCGGTGTGCGCTCGGGCCTCTTCCTGCGTGCACCTGCTCCTGGCCCGCGCTGCGCCGGGAGGCCGCGTTGCGCGGGGCTCTGTGCTGGCATGCGTGTTCTGCGCCCGTCTCAGACACCTGTGCATGAAAGAGCAGTAACTTCTGAGCGGGCTCTGAGCACCTGCCCTGACCGGGGCTGCCCTGGGGTTGTGGCCCTGCAGCGCACGTTCCCTGGAAAGGAGATTTGGGAGGTCAGAACTGTTCTCAGTTGCAGCTGAGGGGCCCTCTCAACACCTCGTCCTCCCTTAGAGGAGCTGGAAGTTGTGGTGAATGGACAAGGGAATAACAAAAAACGGTGTAGGAAAATAAATTTAAAAGTGAAGAATTATTGATGGATAAGTTCTAAACAAACCAGCAAGGCTATGGTTTAGCAATACTAAAAGAATGCAGGCCAAATGCTGAAGCACACTTTGGCTAGACTCTGGAAGAATAAGTTGGAATGTAACATTAATGAGACCTTTTTTAAATGATAAAAACGGACAAATTCTTACTAAGGTTAGTAAGATCTGCTGCATGGCTTCAGACATGCTGAAGGGTGACTCTACTTTCCCACTGAATAGCAAATTCACAAAGACTTGATGATGTCCAGTATTTTGTTATTTAAAGCATGTCCTTTTTGCTTCTGAGATGCGCCGTGGATGCTTTTCAGAGTGCTTGATCCCTTGTAGCATGTACCGTGCTGCTCAAGGCAAGAATCTTTAGATGTCACAGTCATCTTGCCACACATGATGAATCACTTTGCCTGGAGATTTTCTGCCCGCGAAGCCCCTGGGGGCTCTGTCTCCTGAAGGCTGCACTGCTAAACCAGCCATCTGAGCTTGCTGCTCTGACCGACCTAGGGCTGCAGCTACAAAACCAGACTTATTCACCTCTCATTTATTTCTATTTGTGAAAAAAAAAAAACAAAAGGCGTTGCATCATTACAGAGCACATGCAGAAGGCAGTGCTGAGCAAACTCGGAAGCAAGGCACAAAAAGAAAGGATCAGTTTGTCTTTAAAAAGACTATTTCTTTTTAAGCTTGTTATGAAAAAGTCACTATAAGTGCCAGATACTGGTGGCTCAGAGTAGTTATTTCTGGTTTCTTTCTTTTTTTCCCCCCAGCTTTTTCTTTTGGGTGAGGGACAATGTGTTTAATCACTTTGAGGGCTTTGCTGACTGTGTCTCTGCTTAAATGCATTCTCTGGTTGGCCTGGCCTTTAAGATATCTTTAGTGGCAGGAGGAAATATAACCTGAGATGTCAAGAAGGACTCTAGGCAGCAGTTCAGCAGTGTCCTGCAGGGGTTCCACTCACTTGATTTGGGCTTGATGGAAGGACATCCTTGGGAGAACTTCTGGAAAAAATACCTTAATATTTTTGTCATTTAATACAATTCATGCTTTTTAAATAGTGTATAGCTTAAACTAAAGGTTAAATTTCTACCTACTTTTTGAGCTTGCAAGCTCAGTGCTGCAGGACATTGAGGTGGCTGTTTTGCTATGGCAAAAGGCATCTTTCTGGTTTCTGCAAGTTTGCAGCAGCAGTCTGTCAGCAATAAGATGTAGGAAGTGACAATCTACAGCAAGTCAACTTTGTCTTGAGTTTTCTTGTTTTTTTTTTTTCCACACAATGACTCTATTTATATTCCAGCCCTTCCTTCCTTTTTGCTTTCACCGTCTTTTTGACAATACATGTTCCAGTGCTATTTTTTCCCTCCCTGCTCTGCTGCCCCCTCATGCGAGCAGTGACGAGCAGCTCTCACTGCCTCTTGGAGCCTGTTGGAGCTCTGTTGTCAGGCGGCTGAGAGGGGGCAGTGCCCTGCCCCACTCTGCTGCCTTCTTCCCCCAAGAAAATCCACCTGCTCCTCATGAGCAGACTTACAGTGCCTTAAAACAGATGGGAATATAGCTGCTCATGGAGAGGTGGCTACCCTTCATCTTCTGTGTTTGCACAGAGGACAGCCTTCTGCAACCTGGGCTACCTTCCTCCCTTCCGTTGCCTCTCTTTAAATTTTTTGCTTAAACAAGCAGTGTTGAAGGACTTGCTCATTTGTTTTCAGTTCTGAAGGCAAAGTCGTTTTAGGAATTGAAGAATTCCTAAATCATGGGTGAAAGCAGGCAAAGTGCTCAGAATGTTCTGGACACTTGTGCTGACTGTTAGTCGTCTTTTCTCTTTTGTTTCGTGTTTACAGACAGCTGTAAGCTTCACATATATATAGATATATATGTGCGTGTGTGTGTTTGAACAGATTCTTTATCAAATTCCCTGTCATTTCCATTGTGAATGTCACCAGCTGTTCCTTAGTTTTTTACTTCTGAAGAGGAGATAGTAAGTATGCACCATACTCAAGCTTATCCCAAGTTTCATATAAATTGTGGCTAATATTTGTACTTAATATACTATATAACACCTTTCATCTCCTTTTATTTTGAAAATAAAAGCTGAACTTAATTGAAAGCATGTTTTATTAAAGAAGATATTCTGCTCTCCCAGCTATTACAATAATGAGCCTTCTGTAAGTGCCCAGAATAGATCTGGTCGTCAGACCCTTAATTTAATGATTTATTGATTAAAGATTTTTTTTATTCCAGTGAGGGAGAGCTCTTCCTGAATGGCAGCGTGTCAACACAATTCTGAAAAAGGATGTGGATATTTCTTTGATATTATTTGTGTTTGTTCCTTAACCCTTTTGTGCACCCCCCCCCCAGCAAGACTGTCACCTTGTCTTGTGGAGGTTTTGGATTACAGGCCTGAGACTTGGCCCTCTAAAGAGATGAATCATACCAAGATTACTGAATTGAGAATAAAATGCAAATGCTTTCCTGCATTTTTCTGACACTTTTAAGGTGAGAAGCGAGGAAGATGAGGGGGCAAGAGGATGGCAGGACCTGTAGTGTAGTATCGAACAAATAACCAAAGGATTTTTATTTTTTTTTAAAAAGAACAACAAAAGTGTTTTCTGTTTTTCTGCTTCAGGCACCTAAGGCACCTACATACCAGTATTGCAGGGCAAGTTCAAGGGAATGATCAATTTCTTCTCCTTTTATTAATGAATTCAAGTATGCTGTAATCCCATTACACGATCTCCTGGACAGGAGAAGCCTAATTGCCACTGGCTGAAGCAATACGCAGCGTTGCAGAGGAAGGCTGTAGTGCCTACCAAAAGTCCTTGCACAAAGTGCTACTAGGCAATGTCTCGTAGAGCAAAATGCATATAAAAAAAAGCACAAATTTAACATGACTCAGTAGATGGTGGTCTTGGTTGATTTAACTACATTTTAAGTCTTTGCAGTTCATATCATGAATATGATAAAAATAAAGCTAAGCTTTTTGCTTTGGTATAAAATGAGGGAGTCCTACCGGAGCACTTACAGAATGCTGAACATGAAAGGGCACGTTAGTAATTTGGTTTATCTTTTATGTTTTGCTTGTAACTCATTTCACTTGGTCTCAGAGCATAACGTAATTTTAAGAGATGAGGCACCTGGTGGCATGGTTGTTTCCTGAGTGTCTTTATGAAATGCAAGTACTTAGCAATATAGTATGATAAACTGTGGCCTGCATGTCCCCGTGTCATGTGCTCCATAACTTTGGGTGTTTATTCTACTCAAAACCATCAGTAGTGCAAATGCAAGTTACTGTTTGTGTCTGGCCTTCTTTGAGGCCTCCAGTCAAACATAGCACTCTGATTTGTCTTAAGTATTGGTGTGGTCTGATCACTTCTGCTAGCAAAGCTTTTCCTCCCCTCCTTTTAAAAGGCTTGGTATTCTCACTTTAAGAGGAAATAAGATCATTTATTCCATTAGGAGTACTGAAAAGCACAGAGACAACTTCTCCTCCAGCTTCGGTTGGATTTTCCTTAATGGCAGAATTTGCACTGGCGCGTCCCTGCCTACAGCCGCGATCCGCGCTCGCCTCCCTCCCGTGCGGCGCGGGCGCCTGCTCGCAGCTCGCTTGGGCCG
>JAWLRI010000032.1:2759983-2804608 GCA_034781795.1 Crypturellus tataupa
TTTTAATTTCTTTTTATTTCCTGCCTTTATTTCAAAAAAAAAAAAAAAAAAAAAAAAAAAAGACTTTTTAAAAAAGAAATAAAAAGTGGTAAACAAAGAATAAGTTTTTTTGGAGAAGAAAATTCCCAGCGGAACTGTGTCTATTGGTGCTTTCTAGATATACTGAAATACAGGTGAAGATGTTATTTACATGTGCATGTTATGCACATGCAGATCCAAAGCTTTTTCAAATCTGGTCTCAGCTGATTTCATTCTTCAAAATATCGCAGTGTATCTCTAGGTCTAGAGGGAAAGCACTCCAGGTTACTGAGGAAAATGCTGTTTGAAACAAATGTCTGGTTTTATTCGGTTATAATTTTTATTACAAAGATGATTACTACTTCTCTAATGTTCTGATGTTTTAGTCATGCTCTGGTAGTACTCAGCTGTTTTTTTTTCTTCATAATCCTTTTATAATATAAGGAAGTAAAATACTGCTAAAAGTGTTGGGGTTGTTTTGTTTGTTGGGTGATTTTTTACTTCAGTGCTTGTCTGGCGAGATGTGCAAATCCTTAGTGTTACACAAATCAGTGCAAATCTGTTGTTTCCGACTGGATCTTCTGTGCCAGCCCAAGGTAAGGCCTAACCTTACAAGTGCTTTTACATCTGAGGGACTTTAAGCACACCTAATCCCATTAAGCACGTATGTAGCTGTTTGAAGGATCAGGGTCAAAAATCCATATTTAGTATTTCAAATACAGCTAAATGGAAGGGTTTCAGCATTGCCGTACAAAAGCTTTTCAGTTGTACTCCAGCAGAAATTGGATGGCTTAGTATCTGAAAAGGTGACATCTTTTACGTATCAGTTTTGGAGACTGGTTAAAAGCATCAGTCTCCAAACTGCCAGTCTGAGATGCTGGCATTTTTATATCTGACCTTCCTTATCTAAAATGGGTAGAGAGAACATACATTTGTTAACTATTTATTTTTATTATTTATTTATTTATTTATTGCTTTTGAGGTAGAGATCTGATAGATACTGTGTCTGTCCTGGTTCCTCACTATTGCTGTTGAGTTCACGAGTTGAGATCCCAACTTAGCATCTTTAACCATCAACTAAAATTTCGAAATGGAAACGGAAAGAATATGCTTGCAGATGGATTTTTTTTTCTTTTAAAAAAGAGGATGAAAAGGGAGCATGAACTGTTAGCTTAAGATACAAAGCTTTCTTTGAGTTTTTCACACTTTCACACTAAATTTTAAAAGCTCCTCTGGGTTCTTCTTTTTCCCCTTGTATATCAGACTATGCAGGTGATAACTATAGCCAGGTGGGAATTTTCTGAGAGCAAAAGATGTTGCTTGTGGTGAAGTCCCTTATTTCTGCAGCCACTGCAGTTGTGGAGAGACAATCTCACAAAAACACACAATATATCTTTAACAGTTTGAATGAAAATTTCTGTGTGTTTGAAGGTGAGGAGGTGCAACTTCATACCTAGTAGGTCAATCTCTGTAGCTTATGGCTCCCTGTTTGTATGGGGAAAAATGCACCAGTGTTGCAATAAACATAAAAGAAGAAGAATCTAAATCTCAAGATAAGAAAATCCCTTCCAGGACCTGAAAGGAGACTTGACTAATTCCTCTAACTTCTGCACCTCTTGTCTTCTTTTGGCTTCTGAAGAAAACTGGGAGTTAAAGTCTTGGCAAACACATAATAAAATTGAAACATAGAAGATAATATTTGTGTCCCATATTGGCACTTGCTAAGGCATTTGCAAGGCCCTATATTTGCAGAATAACATGAAAGTTCTCCTTAAGCTACAGTAGTGCATAGAATAGACACCAAACAGTAGTATTCATTGAATATTACAAGTGGTATGTTGGCAGTGAGAAAGCTTATTTTAAGCTATTTTTATTCTCCCCTGGAAAAGCTATCAGAGCAGGCCTCGCTTATTTGATACTTGTAAACTGTGGTGACCTGTGAGGTGGGAACTGATGATCCAGTCCTATTTATGACTTGGTGCATGGATATGATGGAAGCGTAGTCAGCTGTGAGGAGAGAGGCCGCCCGTGGAGATGTGCTGGGGAGGAAAGCCCTGCTCTGGGGGCCTGAGCCCTCACAGCAGTCCGGCAGGTCCT
Source organism: Crypturellus tataupa (assembly GCA_034781795.1). NCBI lineage: Eukaryota > Metazoa > Chordata > Aves > Tinamiformes > Tinamidae > Crypturellus > Crypturellus tataupa. Next base: position 2,762,099 of record JAWLRI010000032.1, read on the forward strand.
GCAGAACCTTGGGTGTAAAGAGCAAGGAATTTTTGTTTTTTATTTTGCCGTTTCTTAGTACTGCCCCAGTTTTTAGATTACTAGCAGTTTTGACTATTGATATGTGTTTAAAGGAACATGGTTGGAAGGGGTAGGGATTTTTTCCCATTTTGGCACAAATGAAATAGTTGGAGATTGTATCCCCATCAGTCTGCTTTTCTAATGATGCAGATAGGCACTTTCTGGGATCGCAGGGTTTGTTCCAAGCCGGGGATGCATCTGGCTGCGGCGTGCGTGGGTGGCTGAGCCTTGGCGTGGTGGGAGACCATGGGAACAGGAGAGGGAGCTGTCGGCCAGCGCAGGCGGGCGGCGTGGGCAGCAGCGCGGCCCGCGGGAAGGGCTGCGGGGACTGCGAGCGCGGAGCAGGAACCAGAGAGCTGAGGGGCTGCGAGGCTGCTACAGCCGCCCTCTCGCGTGCTCCCTCTGGAAAACGTTTTCATAGTTTTTCAATATTAAATGTGTAAGTTCCATAATCTCCTTTCTTGTCTTTAACTGTCCACACACTGAGAGGCAAGGCTTAGTTTCATTACTTGAGCTTAGTATGTTATTATTATGTATTATGTCCAAAATAGTAATAATTTTACTTTGTGCTTCTGAAAATAAAATAATTTTACTCTTAAAATAGCACTTATTCTCCCCTAAGTTGAAAAATTACTATTGTTGGTTATATTTTCATAACTTTCACAAATTTCAATTCAATTTAAAGGCAAGTATGTTAATACTGAATGGAATGAAATGACTCATTTTACTTCTCTTTCAGATTTCTCTCTTTAATCAGTCTGTAGTCCGCCACCAGTTTCATAAGTGCGTAATCTAAACCGTATGAGCAATCCCAGTTGAATTTATTTCAATCATATCCTTACCAGTACATATGGATTTAATTATTGAATTGGTGTTTTTATATTAATTAAAAATATTTTTAATAAATATGAGGAGTGTTGTTAGGCCCGGTTTTCAGTGTTGCTTTTAGAGTTGAACAAGTATGGTTGAGTCGAGATGTGTGTAACAGCAGCGTGCTAAACAATTTGAAAAGCTGGGTGACTGTGTGCTTAATCTGAACCTAGAAGAAAGGCTAGATAACAAGGCAGGGTTTGATTATTATCCAGTGCAAGTCTTGGATCTTTTTCCAAAGAAACGGAAACTTCTTTCATGTTAAATGTCATTCTCAAGATGTGTCCCTGCTTCAGTGCTTCTGTTAGGAAAAAAGCAAGATTGAAAGTTGAGCTATTTTCTCCTTCTGACTTGCCACGTGACTTTCTTCATTTACCCATCTCTAAATTGGTCCCAACTGTCTATTTAACAACTGTCTTGAAACAAATTATGTTTGAATTAAAAAGTGGGCCTTTTGAGCCTAAAATCTTCATAACTTAAGCACAACTGACAGTATTATCTAAAGTCTTGTTTCTGACTATAGGCTTTGTTCGGTCCTTTGGAAGACTTTCCGTTAACATTGTTGCTTACAGAGCTGCGTAACTTCTTGTTTTGAGAACAGAGCGCCAGCAGGGTTTGAAATGTTTGAGTCTGGCAGGAGAGGACTTGTCTGTAAAGCAGTGAAATTGCGTTGGGGAAATAGTGCGCCTCTCCTGAGCAGAGGCGGGTCGAGGTACACCGGGAACTGTTGGGAGCTGCAGCTGCATTTACCATCAAACACAGAGTTGGTGCCGATGAATGTTTTGTTGTTAGTGTCATGGAAACTGTGAGCCAAAGAATGGATATTCATCTGGGAAAATAGCAGTGCACTGCATAAAACATCAGTCCCTTCCAAAGCAGTTCTTAAAATAGACGTTGTGAATCTAACCCTGAAAGTAAAAGTGCAACAGTTTAAATCATCTCAGTATTACTTTCTCTTCTACAAAAATACATATTAGAACTAACAAATGTAGAAGCAGTGAGAATTTTAAGATCTAATTATAGTATGGAGCTCATGTAATCATTAAATGTTGTACATTTTTTAATCTAAAAACAGAAAGGTTTAAGTATTTCAGTAGCTTTCTTACTCTATTAGAGCTTTGTATTACCTTTGCTCTTCCAATTGTTTGCTCCAAACAGATTAGCTTGGGTTATTGTTCAATTTCCTTCCATGCAGCACAGCAAAAAATCACAAACCCCTCTGCAGATGGGGGATCCCTGAGAGCTCCCTCTCGAGCAGACAGCAAATACAAAGGTGAAAGGTTGTGTGGAATAAATACATTTCTAAATATATGAATGTTTTTATAAGCCAAGTGTGAGTAAGGTATACAAAATAAGGATTCGAGGGTTGTCATCAGTAAAATTTTATTTGTTTGCTTTGTTTAAATTTGCTAATGGGAAAAGCGAAGTGAATATGAGATCTGAGCGTGAAGAGGTAAAGAGAAGCCAATAGGGGTGTAGAAGTATAAAGTCATTTTCCCCAGTGTAAAGAAGAAATTGAGAACAGGATTTGGAAGAGCAGAAATAATTTGGCTCAAGTGAAAGGAAGCTGGAAGGACAGTTGCCTCTTGCAGGATTTTAAATTCAAGGTTTCTGGAATGGATGCGAGATGTTAAAAGGAAGGATGTGTCACTGAGACACCTATTTCGACAGCAGTGAAATCAGTGGGACTCTTCCCATTAACTTTACTGCTTTTTATTGTCAGCAGGAAGCATTTGGTGTTTCTGAATCCAGGTATTTAAGAAACAATGGAAAGTGCTGTGATGAAGGCGACAAAATTATTGTTTGCAGCAAAGAAAAAGTGATTGAAATCCTTCAAATTGGAAAAGGCCAGTGGAAGGCTGCAGTCTAAAATGCTCAAAGCAGGGTCAGCAGGTTTATCTAGCTGGCCTTGAAAACCTCTAAGGATAGAGACTGGCCAGCCTTTGCCATGCTTGATTATTTGCAGGGCAAAAAAGCTTGTCTCAAGCAAAATCTCCTCTGTTTTGATTTGTTTGTTGTTTCTCATCCTTGCACCCTGCACCTCTGCAAGGGGCCTGGCTGTGGCATCTTAACGAATTCTTGGATGTATCAGGAGGGTTGTGCTTAGGCCCCCTGCAACTGTCTCTTCTCCAGGCTAAACAAGCCCTGCCTCTTCAGCCTTTCCTCTCAGGGAAAGTGCTTCAGCGCAGGGTTTTGCCTGTGTTCCTTCGCGCAGTGTAGGCTGGTGAGGAGGACCTTCCTTCTTCCCTTGCACGTATGTCCACTCTGGGGACTGTGTCTGCATGTTCCTGCCACCAAGGCAGCTGCCTGGGCAGCACTGCCTGCTGCTCGGGGAGAGCCCCTGCAACGGGGCCGCGCTCGGCAGGCTGCTCCCCAAATTGCTGCTCGAAGGCAGGAGAAGCAAGGGCCGTGTGGGCACCGCGTGGGCTTCTCTTACCGTGACCCAGGTGATCTTCCCAGCCCCTCTGCCCAAGATGGCTCGAGGTAGAGGAGGCTCCAGGTCCATGTCTAAGTCCTACAAGCACCTCGTTATGCCTGGCTGAGTGAAAGGCAGATTACGCCTCTTGCTCGTGGTTCCTAGCACTCTGCATCAGTGACCTGTCGTCTGTTCTGTTCTGCCAGTAAATGCCAAACTTCCAGTAACTGTTTTAGATAGTCGTTGATGATAAAAAGGTTAAATATAGAGGTAAGGTCTGAGTCATGCTGATGTCACTTAAGATATTTAGTGGTGACGATTCTCTATTTTGAGCTGCATTTTAAAATCTTGTCTGGTGGTTGACTGTTAATCCCTTAATCCATTATTACACTGTTCTCTTTAAAAATATATTTTTTTCTTTTCTCAAAACACTTTATTCTACCAAGTCAGGTGCCATATGAAAATTAGCTACCTCGGTAGCATAGTCTGCTATGACTTCTTTCACACTGTCTCAGGTTGGTTAGTGTTATCTGTAATATATCTAATCCCTGATAATAAAATTCCATTTTCTGATTTCATTATTCGTGACTTGCTGTCAGAGCAGTAAATTATTTGGATCATCCTCTTTAGTTGTTTAAATATCACATAAATCTAACTTTCTTCCAGAGGTCTTGCACTTCCTGAGTATTTTAAGACTGACTGAAAAATGGTGTTAATATTTCAGAGAAAGCTCCTTAATTTATACTTTATTTTTTAAAAAAATATGCTTGGAACCAGGTTACTTAAACGTGCTGATTAAAAAAAAAGTGCAGAATGTGAACGGTTGATTTTACATCATTCTTCCTGTCGAAATAGGAAAAAGATATATTGTTCTTATTCACACTCTCATTTCTCTAGAAATGAGTGCTAGCTAAAATGCTAGAAAAATCTATTATTTTTATTGCTTTTTGGCCATTTAAAACAGGAGTCTGATACCTCTGAAAAGCAGGAATGACCATATTTATTTACTGAGATAAAAAGTTTTATTCTTTAGTTGAATAAGCAGCACACCATGTTACTTGGTGCTTTTAAATCTGAGGCATTCACCTTCACTGTCTCTGCAGGCGGAATATTATGGTTAGAATTTCTTCAGTCACATTGCTGTGACTGTTATGATCTCTTATAAAGACATTTCTCTACCAAGAATGCCACTTTTCTCACCTGCCAAAATAAACAGCTCACACATGTTTTCCTTTACAACAGTTTGGGGCATTAGGGGCTTGGGTTTGGATATGACTTTAAAAGCAGTATTCATCTGTTGCGTGCCTTTGCGGTGAGGTAGCGATGTGTTCAGGGATGCCTGGAGACACATGGGATGACTCTTTAAACCCTGAGCCGCGTGCACATAGAGACCCTCTCATCTGTAATTGTGTCTGTCATAAAGGAAGTTGCTCTCCCTTTTTACTGTTTGTTCTTTCTATTTCAGGAATAACCCTCTACCAAAAAATCATTTTCTTCTGTGCATTAGCATTTAATTACCTCATTCTCCCAAATAGGGTTGTTCTCGAATGGTCACAATTAGCGAAAAAAACTTTTTAACTTGCTGTTTTCAGTCAACAATATACAGACTGTTGTACAGGTATAATTTACCAACCAGTTGTGCTTGCCGAGGTTAGTTTTGCTGCTGAAGATACTGTTCTCTGCTGCCTGCTAGTGCTGCTTCATGGCAAAAATAATTTCAGAACTGCAAATCCAGTGATGTACCAGCTCGCACTGTTTCTAGTGTCAAAATAATGACATATCCTGGGTCTAAAGCAGCTTTTACATTTAAGGTAAAGTTCTGTGGAGCCCCATTTTGGACCCTTCTTTCAAACCAGAATTTGGGGTACGGTTGGGTAACAGATTCTAAGAGGGGGTTAAGCCTCTGCAAATGCAGTAGATTGCAACTGAAATGACTTGCTGTGGTCACATTGCTAATATCTGGTAAATGGATACAAAACACTAGAGCTATGGTTTAGTTAGCTCTAGTGCTAGTTAATTTAGTTTGTTTTTTTTTTTTTTTTTGTCTGTCTCCCTGAAGTGCTTGGGCCAATGCTGTGTTTGTGTGTGTGTTTCGTTTGTAGATAAATGAGTCCCTGAAGTTCCAGATTTTTTTTTTTTCCTTCTGTACAAATATGTTACATACAGACCTTTCCCTTGTGACCAGTTTCTGCCTAGGAATACTTGGTGGGACTCTCTCCAGGGCATCCAGAGAGGAAGTTTTGCCTCTGGGGCTTCCCCCAGGTTACGGCCGGTTGCTGCTCCGTAGGCCCCAGAGCACAGGAGCGGTGCCTTGGCCTGCCCCTCACCTGCACCCGTCTGCCTTTCCGTGCGGCAGGGACGTTTCTCTTGTGCAGTTATCTTCAGTGTTTCAGGGCTTGATAGGTCTCCTTTTGGTTTCTGGACAGTCTAAAATCCCTTACTGCCCAGAAGTTGCTTCCAGAATATTGGTTTTGGGTCAAGTGAGATTCAGGAGGAAGGATTTGAGTGTTGGGATGTGTTTCTTGCTCTTGGCATGTTCATACAGAAATTCAGTGCAGTGAAGGTTTGTTATGCTGGTTGGCATTGAAATAAGAACATTTATTTTAAGTTCTTGGAATTGTTTGTATTTATTTTGGCTCATCTCTGCTGTGCTTTATAGGTTTTGTTTCACCTTTGTTTTGGCTCCATGTGTCTGCATATGGTGCATGTGAGCAGTAATGAGTTTTTAGCTCCCAAACTGGAAAACCATCTTTTCAGGTATTGTCCTATGGAGCATTTTGCCTTCTGTTCTAGCAGGTGATGTCTCTGTGGCGGCTACAGAAATGTTTATTTGAAAAAGTAATAATGAGAAAATATTTCAGGTGTTTTGTTTTCTCAAAATTTCTAACATATAATGATGAGGATGTTGCTTTGCCCCGTATCCCCAGTTCAGCAACTGCTGATAGTCTGGAGACCCTGGGAAAAGCCCGTTTATAATCCTCTAACTATATTGGGATGGCTGTGCTACTTATGACGGGTGAGACTTGAATGAATTTCTCAAGTCATCTAAATAAGTCCTGTCAAAACTTATATATAACAATATACCACAGGGTGCGTTTGTCAGTTGCCTTGTAGAAGATGGTTAGAAATATGTACCATGATTGTACATGTGTTTATGTAGATATAATGGGGAAAAAATCTTTCTTTCCTGACAAAGGCAGACAAAGCTCAAGGAGAGAAAATGGATCTTGGATAGTGAGAGGAGCTGAGGTACCTCTGAAAGCAACTTGTACTAAAATTAAAAAAAAAATAAAAAAGGCAATTTGGACAATTTATAGCAAGTAGCATAGGCAAATAGAGTGTCATTCAGAAGCCAACGTAGGGTTCTGTTGTGAAATCTCTGTTCCTTCCCACTTACAGAATCCTCTGGACTTCAGACTAAGGAATATACTTGATGTTCAAAGTAGCTGATGGAAGCTAAGAAATATTTGTCCTTAGATCTAGGACAAATTTCACTGTAGGAAAGCAGGGAATGGTATTCAAGTTAGTTATAAGTGGCAACTTTGTTAGTTACTTTAGAACTTTTTTAATGAAATCCTTGAGGTGAGGTTTAGGATTATGGAAAGGGGAGAAATGTTATACTGGACAAGAGGGAAGATACTTGTGGGTAAAGACATGATAAAAATGCTCACTTTATGACCACTGTGGGATGCATTTGTATTCCTATGCATGCACACCCCAAATATTCCCTCCCCCCACCTTTTTTTCCCTATTCCTCCCCTGGGACTTTTAAACCCTTAATTTTCTCATTTTGTGTACATTTTTAGTGTAATAGCTGTTAGCACATTTTTCCCACTGGGTGATATATGTATGCACAGCACATTCATGCAGGTTAATAGAGCAGTAATATTATTTAAGGTAGGGCTAGCCTAGGGTAGAGACAGTAATGGAGAACTGAATACTAAATGTGCTGAACAGCTATTAAAGAATTATTTGGTTCACAGATATTTGACCACACATGCTCGCGGGAGGAGGGGAAGAAAGTTCTACTCTCCAAGAGGTTTGTACTCCCTTCCAGGGCCATCAGCTGCTTGCTCACATCCTCCTGCCAGAGACGCCTACCCTTGCAGCCTTGCAAACGTGTGATTTGTGATTTAGCACAGTTTGGAGGACAGAAGCTTCCGACAAGTGATGGGACAGGAATTTAATTCATACTGAGAGAGGAGCCCTCCCGCTTCCGCCACTGATGGAGTAGAAACTTTCTCAATTTGACATAAGCATATAAATTAGAAGTCAGTCTAAATAAAATGTGGAGTTTAGTCCACCCTTACCTCCAGTGTATTTGAAGTACATAAGAGCATTAATAAATTCGTTTTTATAGTGCAAGATCTGTGCAGTGCTTTGCAAACTTGACAAAATATTCTGTCTTTTCTTAGCAGTGCTTACAAATCAATGAGATGAAAATGTCACAGGCATCTCTTTGGGAAGCAGGTTCTTCTAATACCACTTTACACGCTGACATTATTTCTCTTTAAAATATTGCATCAAAGGAGCTTTGAGAAATCCCTTGGTTTTTGTGTTTAATATATTAATAAATACACTCTGACTTATTGCCTGGTCAGTTCAGTCAGCTGCATTATTAAAGTGAAGGGCACCTCCTGCCCCCAGTCGCACAGCTGTGAGTGTGAGAGAACTTCTGCACTGCTCTACTGCTAGTCCCGCGTGGAAGGCAGCAGAGGGAATGGTTTTTTTCGATCCAAGTGTCAATACAGCAATTATTTTGTATTTGCTGCCCTGTGTTAGTGTCACAGCAGTGTTCCTGAATTACAACAGTTGTAATGGGTAATAAGGTGATTCCAGTTGATACCACTTTCAGATTCTCCATAGTTTGCATTACTTAGATACAGGAAAGCGTTCTGGCTTCAAAGACAATGAGACGGTCATAGGTTTGGAAAGTGAAAATACACTGCTATCTTACAAATTAAAATTTGTGATATGGAGAATTTGGGGATGTTTCTGGCAGACCTGAGTGTGGAAATTTGGACCCCATAAATGTCAATAAAAATTAGAAGAATCTTGTACAATACTGGCGCTGCTCTGCGGGGTCGTGGCCTTTCAGAGTTTTGACAAAAGAGCAGAGGACAAAACTCTAGTACTAGAGGCAAGCTTTGCTGAACGTGTTCTTCTCCGGGAAATGTGATTTTAGAAGATCTCGCAGTATGAAAACAATCTAAAATGTTTTTGTTTTTCACTACTTGCAGTGTGTACCATTTCCAAACCCATTCTTCCAAAATACCTAGACCAGCATTCTTATGGCTGCCGATAGGACCTTAGTGCTAGTCATCACGTAGGCCTGACACTGCTGCTCTATATCTTTGTGTATCTATGTGCTTTTTCTTCTTACCTGCTAGTTTAGTTAGGATTATTATTTACAGTTAAATGACTTCGTTGTGTATGAATTGCCCCCTTAAGTTTCCAAATGCATTTTAGGAGCTTGCAGGCCATTCTAATCCTGAAGGTTTTGCAGCGTTTCAGGAGGCAGGCCGACGTGGCCGCATCCGCACGACTGGGCTATTATTGATTGGGAAGCTGCATGCGCTCGCAGGAAGACTGAGCTAAGATGGAGCGTGTGATGAGATAAAGGCTGGGTTAGGGAAGCGATTACAACGGGGGACCTGCTAATCACTGACCTCTGCAGGGATCCTGTAGTTTATCACTAATCTCACTTGCACTTGGCATTTTCCTCTGTTGCTGCCTCATTGTTCCTAGCCAAGTGGGTAATTTGGCCGGGGCTGGCGATGCGGAGGGGGCTGCAGCCCGGCAGCTGCGCTCGCTGGCAGCCCCGCTCCGGGCACGCGGAGCCTCCGCGCGCCTCCCGCCAGCCCTGCTGCTGCCGAGGGCGCTGCGGCTCCGCGTCTGCGTCACGAGCGCTGCAAGGAGGATGGGGTGCACTAACCTTGTGTCTATACACCATGTGTGTATGTGTGGGAAATATTTTGTGTACCTTCAAAATATTGCAGGGGTGTGCGTATGTAAGTGTATGTATACGAGTGTGTGCATTAAAAAAAACCCTGTCAATACAGAACATATTAACCAAAAGCTGTGAAATTTTGTTTTAAGGACGAGGCCTGCAGAGCAGTAGAAGGTGAAGAAACGATTCCTCAGGTGCTGTGGGAAATGTCTTGATACGTAGTAAAACTTTGTGTATGTCTATCAGCCTTGCCTCTCAGAAGGCTGCACTGAGCAGCAGAAGCAGGGCTGTTGTTAGACTTTAATCACATTTAAATTTATTCCACCAGATTGAGTAAGAATTGCTGAATAAGACTTTTTTCTCTTTAAACAACACAATTGCAAAATAAAGACTGGACCTGCACTGGAGGCAGTAAAGCTGCTGTATGCTTTTGATAGTGGACAAGAATATGAAAAAGTACTTGAACGTGTTAATTCAGTGGGTAACTGAAAAACTTACTTTGCTGTTAGAAATGAAGTGGGGGAAAGCAGTATAATAGATGTTGCTGCCTTTGGCTAGAAATCAATTTGATAAGCTTTAGGGATGCAGGAACTTTTCAGGATTCAGAGATGGTTTGTAATTATGAAATTCTTTTAGGCAGTTCTGATATCAAGTCCCCTGCCTCATCCTCGCAACCAGGAGGTTGTTGTCTGTGTGGTCCTCAGATTTGTGGGCAGTTATTTATAAGAAACCCTTTGGTGCAAAAATGAAGAACAATTTTCCAGCCCACTTAAAAAAAAAAACAAAACAAAACAAACAAACCAGCCTAGAATGAATCCTGAATGTGCTATTATAAACTGACTTTTGGGTAAGCTCTGTGTTTTGACCTCAGCAGCATTATGAATGATGAAATGCTGACTAGGAAATGCAAAAACGTGTTTTAGAATTCACGGGAAGATTCCTCCTCCTCCGAGTAGCGTGGTCACGCTCGTGTCTGACAAACCCGGCAGCTGCCAGCTGCAGCCGCCACGGGATCCATGTTATCTAAAAGCACTAGTGCTTCCCGGTATTGTTGGGAAGATGCTGAAGGAGCTCTGGAGGCTGCAAAGGGTTAGCTGTGTGGGCACTGAAGTATTTTTTGCAGAGTGAGGTTCTGCCATCCTCTCGCAGGCCGAGCGGCTGCCGCTCTCCTGGCAGGCCGAGCCAGCCGGTCACGGAGAGGCCCCTGCCGCGGCCGGCGCTGGCGCTGCTCGCAGTTGCCGCTCGCTCTGCATCTCGCCGCTTCAGTTTCATTCTGTTATGTCTGTTTAGGCTGCACAGCTGTTATGCAGAGAGATTTATTATGTAACACTATTCCTTGCGCAGTGTTTGAAAGCTATATTAAGTTAAGAGCATATCATATTTAGACAATCAAGCGGTTGCAAGAAAAAAAAAGCAATTATTTGCTAAATACCTCCTAGTGTTTGAAATGGTATCGCATGTGTCACTATTTTAAGTTTGTGAAGTTACAAAATACTTGTAGGTCAAGATTCTAAAGGGAATTTTGTTAGTTGGGTTTCTTACAAATTTATATAGTCCTTGACCTGTAAACTTGTTTGATAATGATTAGATCATTTAAGTTTTTGTTATGAAACCGCATGAAACTTCACTACCTAAAACTAGAATTCAAGACTCATTCCCAGTTCTTGAAAGATTCAAATACTTTCTGAGTTGATCTGCGCAGACTTAAGTTTCCTAAATATAAACAGTTTAATTATTTTTATTTATCTGTTTCTTCAATTTGAATCTAGATTTTAAGTAAAAGAATCTGAACTGTAAGTAGAACTACTGTAAGTGCAAATATACAGCCATCACTGCTTATCCTGAAGTAACGTTTAGCACAATGCTACTTTACAAGCAAAACGTAGGGTTTGCCTCAAAGTGGTGGCAACCAAATTTTTGCCCCGTGGCAGCTGGTAGGAAGCCTGTGGGAGGGCTGATCCACGAGGCTGCTGGTTCGGGCGGCCCGTGCGGAAGCTCCGCTGGAGGCGTCTCATGGGAAGCTCTGCAGCTGAGGAAGAGTGACTGAGGTTGCTTGTTTTCAAAGCAGTATCTGAAAAGCGTATATTGTACTAAACTGCCTAGGGTATGTCTTGACTTTCAGTGTTGGTGTATTTTTAAAATAAGCTTGTTCTTGCTAAAGCTTGCTTGTGCTTTCTTTTTTATTTTTATTTTTTTTTAACTTTTCTGTCGATCTCTAGAGAGTCTCAATTAGTAATGAAGCTATTTGAAAAGTTTCCAACCACGCGCATGTGTTCAGACTTACCAGGACTTTCTTGGCAGCGACTGCTCCTGCCCGAGTGAGCTGGCGCGTGCAGCCCCGAGGGGCCCGCGCTCGGGCGTGCAGGTGCCGGTGCTTCGCTGCGGGCTCCTTCCTGCCGGGAGTTCGCAGCGGTTCGAGCTGCCATCCTTCAGCGCTGCGACACGGCGCGTCTGAGGATGGCGCTTAAAGTGCCTCTGCGGGGACTGGTTTGGGGAGGACTTTCAGCAAAAGCACCGTGTTGTCCTTTATCCCCAGCTGCTTTCCAAACCCTGTGTCGGAAAGGTTAGCCACCTTTTTACATTTTTATTTGCTGCAGCTGTAATTCCTGACAAATGTATAGGTAGCAGAGCGTCAGGCAGCCTTGACTGCTCTGGATCGAGCTTTGATTGTTAGCGCTTTTCTTCAGTGTGGACCTGCCAGAACTCTAAAGCGATAACATTTAAATAACAATTTCTTGTGTCTTATCTAACAATTTCTTGCTTGTTTCTTAAACTATAATTTAAATCATGATTTTTCCAGTCTCTGTAATTGACTCTTGTACAAATATTTGTTTTAAAGCCTGCCTGGAAAACTGCATACTTCAGTCGAAGTTGTTTATCATGTGGTATAAGATTCTCATTTTCTGGAAAGAAAGTGCTGAGTCTGGTTAATATGAACAGCATGATTCATGCTACTTCACATAATTTTGCATGCTAGGTATTTTATTTGCTTGCTGTCTGATAGTTGTTAGAAGTAAATAGCTTCAGCAGAAAAATTTTAACTTTTTCTTCACTTTGTTAAAGAAATGCTGCCATTTTTCAAGCAAACCATTGTTGACCTGACTACATGGAGTTGTCAATACGATAATGTTGCAGAGAGGTTGTTCCAGGAATGTCAATCTTAGTCTTCCTTTCCACTTAAATAACACATTTTTTTAATGAACGATAAGTTTATTTTGTCTCTTTCGAAATGAGTTCAGGAATTTGTAGTAAAGACAAAGGCAGTCGAAGCCTTTGCAGCAAATGCATTAATGGTGGGTTTTATGGGACTGCCGAGTGTGTGACTCGTGGCCGCAGGTGACGCCGCCGCAGGGCTGGCGCTCGGCAGTGACGCCCGCTGGCACGCGGCACCTGCAGCGAGCAGCGCTGCTGGCCGGGAGGGCACGGCCTGCTCTGCTGCCTCAGCGCTGCCGTTGCTCCGGTTTGGCATCTCGGCAGCAGTCGCGTGAAATGGAGATTTAAGGGGTGAATGTCAGGACTTCAATGACTTGACCAAGATTGAAGTTTGTTGTTTGTTTGTTTTGAATTGAGGTTTTTGTTTGTTTCCGTGAGGTTTTGTGGGTCTCATTTCACTGTTTAATATACTCATCGCCTCAGAAGATACTGGCTGTCTGTTGGTTACCAGGAGTTGCTCTATCTAAAATAGCTGTAATCTTTTCTGTTTAATAGTGAAATGCAGTTGCATTAAGCCTTTGCTATATTTAATTCTAGAACACCAAGAGGATATTTTAAAACAATCAAAATTTGCAGCAGTTCCTTCTTACTGATTCTTACATAACTGTATGTTATGTAAGACATGGAATTGGGTATGTTGTCCATTACAGTAGTGCAATTTCCGAGTGCAGATAGAAGCTTACTGTTACTTACACAATTTATTTTTTGTAAATTTGCTGTGATACTGACAGATTTTTTTAATTACATTTGTAAGCACAGCTGATACAGATACATAGCAGATTTTAAAAATAACCTAATTTGATTTTTTTTTTCTTTTCTAGGAAAAGCCTCAGATAGAGGTCCATTTCCACTGTATGGTAGAGATACGGGGTTACCAGGCTGTCAAGTAAGTACAGTGATAATTGAAAGCAAATGGAATAATCTGAACTAAGTCTAGACTAAAAATCAGTTTACTGATTTAAATTATTTGAACATGTCAAGCTACTTCATATCATGTCCAAGAATGTAGAATGGATTTTTGGGGCTCTGTGTTGTCCAATTACCTTGCACTTGATAGATATATGTCTGTATCTCTAATCCTTTAACATTGTAATAAAGGAGTTGTGTATACTCTTAAAGTCTGCAAAGAAAGTTGCAGGCCGGTACTGATTGCACATCAGGACTAGACCATGATACCTGAGTGATTCATATATGTTAAAAATTGCCAGCATTTCCATATAATTTGATTTATATGACATTTCTAGCCTTGTGCCTTCTGGTCTTGGACCAAAACTTCTGAAAGAAAGAGACTGTTGCTGTCTGGATTCCTAACATCATAGTCCCCGAACATGGTGTTTTTGTGGCACTGCTGTAAGAGAGGTTTTGGAAATGATTCGTCTCAAAGCTGTGAATTTACGCTGTTCCTGGTTCCAATCAAGAGTCAGTGATATGCTCCTTTACATACTCCTCACTCTTTACATTTATCTTATTTATTGTACTCCTTATTGAAACAAAGAATTGCTTTATAAGCTGATAATCAGCTGTTCATCAAATGTTTATCAAAAGAAAAATTATAATTCATGTAAGAAGGATACATTTATATGTCCAAGAAACTGGAGCAATCTGTCCTTATACAGAAATCAGCCTAGGTACTTTTACATAAAATTAGTCCCCAGGATGCTATGAAGGTGAAATTGGTTATAAGAGTTTAGACATTTCACCAAGGTACAGAACAATCTGAAGATTTTTGGAGGTTCTTCCAAAAAAACACCCTCTATTGGAAACTTCCAACGGGAAACTCCCTGTTACGGTGGAGACTCTCACAAAGGTTCCCCAGTCTTTCTTGAATGCAACCGTAGATGTAAGGTACAAAGATTACCATCTCCGAGAGGGACGACAAATTAGCTGTGCAAGGGAAGGAGAATCACCTCAAGTACCTTACAGTACAGGTAGGTTGTTCAGGATGGCAGAGTTTTATATATTATTTCATTTTATTTTTCCACTATGTTGTTTGCATGGTCCCCTGGAGAGCTGACAAGGGAAGGCTCAAGAGAGAACTGCGCTTGGCTGCTCCTTGCTTGCAAGTAGGGGGTTCCCTGCAGTGCACTGAGAACCTGCAGGATCTCACACCTGAACGAGGAGGCTCACATGGAGCTTGGCAGTGCTGAGGGTTCCTCTCCAGTGTCTTGGAGGCTGCATCCAGCAATCAGTGTGCAGAATGACTAGTGTGAAAACCTCAGCCTTGCCTGGTTTGTTTTAATTTTGCCTGATTAACTTCCATGCATCAGTAGACTGAAGTATGAAGTAGAGCTTGGGCAAGTTTACTAGGTTCATTTCTGAGATTGCCAAGAAAAAGGAAAGATCAGTGTGGTGTATTTTAGGCTTTGCTGTCGCCATGAATTTAATTGATTTGGACACTAGCAATAAAATTATGCAGATGTTGTTTTCTTCCTTAATTATTTTGACATAATGGAGGATTGTTATCAGTTTTGCCTTGATAAGTTAGACCTTAGTCACTTTCCAGCCCTTTATGAAGAGACAAGAGGAAGGTTGTGGTCTTGGACCAAGCAGTACCACCTGCTAGTTCTTTAGTGGTACCTTTGTCTAAATTCCTTTTAATTCAAGTTTATGATAAGATGAAACCATCATATGGAACAAGTGACAATAATAGCTTTCTTCACCTGCCAGTTTTTCTAGTTTGAATCTAATGCCTGACATGTTGGAAAAGCTAAAACAGTTTGTTCTGATTCACCAAGGGTGATGCTGAAGACATACATTCCTTGGCCATTAAGAGAGGAAAATCAGTGCCCATCTATCATAAATCAAAAATCTGTTATTGCTAAGATCAGAATGTCCTGGAACGGGGCAGGGTTCGTGTACTGCCCACTGGAGATTGGCAGTGCTTCTGATTCCTCTGTGGTTTTTTTTGTTTGTTTGTTTTGTTTTGTTTTGTTTTTAATGTGATGCTTTCTGACTTTTAACCTTTTTTCCCAGGCTCCCACACTTTCCTGAGCAAGGGATGAGCATGTCCAAGATGCCATTTCCTTTTTTCCTACTAACAGAGACAGAATCCTCCTGATATGAGATACAGTAGATGACTTGTTCATTTTCCCTGCTTTCTTTCTTCTCGCCCCCAAAAAAGAAAACAAATATAATGAATATATAATATATATAAAATATAATATATATATAATTCATTAAGTAACCCTGCTTTAACAGAAAGCATCCTCAGAGTTTTACAGTAAGATTATCCAATGTGATCTTACATTATTTCTTCGGTTTTGATGCTGTGCTTTTAAACTGAAAATATGTTAAGGCTCTAAATGATCACTTTATAGTGAAGATTTTTTTGTGGTCTTTACCACTTCTCTGCAGCGCAGGTGTGATGAACAAAGACTCATTTGTGACTGACTGGGTGACCTTGCAATAGTGCTCTCACAGAAAGCCATACACCTCTCTAAATTCAAGTTACGAATGTCATGTTATTGCCCATCTAAACAGTAAAACATTGTATTAATGTTATTGGTGTTATTTAAATAACTCAGTATGCATAGTGTTTAAATATACTAACTTAAACTTGATATTAGTTTAAAAGCAAACTAATTTCCCATATAGAAAGTGATGGGGGGTTGTTTGTTTTTAATATGCATCACTAATCTCTGGCAGTGCCTTAAATACTGCTGTCGTGGAAGGGCTGAAAGAGGGAGGTCGAAGGGGGTGTGGAGAGGTCGTTTGGCCAATGTGGGTGAAGAATCACCGCGTTGCTGCTGGTAGGAGCTTGGCCAGGCAGGTCCTAGAAATCTCTAGAGACGGGTGAGGCAGGATCAGGATGGCTGTTTCCCATTCCTTTCCCCTTCCAATTAATTACTCTAGGATTATTTACTCTTAGTGGTGCCTTATCTAAATACCCCTGTATCCTACAGCAGTGGACACAGAAGAATCTGTTAGGTCAGTGGAGTCTGCAAGTCCGGTAGCTGACTAACATGGAAATGGAGCGAAGAGCGTAACGTAAACAGAACGAACCTCTCCATGTGCAGCCCAACCAGCTGTGCTCTCTATGTGGTGGTAGTGTCAGTTGTCTGGTTGTCTGTCACTGGTGTAAACTGCATTAATAATCTAATGATCTGATGTGGAAATATGAGGAATTTTAATGTGGACTTCCTATAAAGTCTAGTAAGAGGCAGAATGAGAAATTTCAAGGCAACTATAAACTGCAATACCTGAGAATCATGCTCTTGTTTCTTATTTTTCACCCATTATTGAAGAATGATCTGAGCAGTCATTTGTATGGAATATTAGGAATCTAAGTTCTTTGTGCTTAGACTGTAGGAACTTAAACTCAGTTGATTTTCAGTGTGGCTTAGAAATCTAAGTGACTCGGGTACATCTGGAAATCTTAGCGTGAATTAAATATGAAGATTGTTCTCATGCAGCTTCTACCGCCAAAGAAATGCAAGGCAGATGTAACACTGCGTCACAAGAATGTAAATACGACTGTAACTTGTAAATATTTTACCAAACAGGAGGTGCATACTTTCAAGGTTTATTTTCAGCAAGTGTTTGAAACAGACCAAAAGGGAGCTTTGAGTGCTCGCGTTTTGCTTTAGGCCAGTTCATGTAAATAGCACCACTGAGTACAGTAGTTGCAGTTGTCCTTGGTAATATATGGTTTATTGTGAATTGTGGTAAATAGTGTCTGTGTGCATTAAAACCTGTGCTTTTCTAGTGCTTTACAACCAAGGCTGTATCCTCTTCCTTCTGTTTGTGTTTTAAAATGATGTATAGAGAATATACTCTGTAAATACATGTGAGAACTTGCATTGAGGCTTATGCCGAAATGGTTTAGATGAAGGTCAGAACCTTTTAACTATTCGAAGAACTGATAGCCTTTTAGGGTGGGTTGGGAGCAAAGGGGGGGGAGTAAGAAAGTGTTTTGTTCTTGGATTGGAGTCTATTTATGTCTTTGAATTGGAGGGGTTTGTGAGCGACTCTGTGAAACCCCAGCTGTGTGATTGCAGGCTTGGGAAGGGCATTTCTATTGCAAATCTTTAACAGTGTATAGATTAAATTTTCAGGAAAAAGAGACTTCATTACAAGTGAAGTTTCCTGAAAATTTAATATAATACTAAAACCTGTAACTTCTGCAGATGAAATGAAGTTAGACTGTATATGGTGAATGAGTAACTATCTTCAATATCATTGAAAATGTATCCAGCTCTCATTGCATGTTCCTTGGACAGGTTTGATAGCTAAAAAAGCCAGGAGTCTACATTATTTTAAAATGAGGTTGGGATAAGGATGAGACATCTGAGGTTTGTAGCTGTTGCTAGAATAACACTTGTAATTCCAAAAGCAAGTGTGATCCCAGCACGGCTGCTCTCCCTCTGTGCCCAGCCGAACTGATGGAGCTGGGGGAGGCCCGCTGCACTGCCCCAGCCAGCCCAGAGGCAGGACAGGAGCTTGCCTGAAGATATGGAATTGTTTGCAACTCTGCCCTTAATGTTCTGTTCTAATCCTAAGTAATCATGCAGGAAAAAGGGACATGATGGATTTTTTGGCATCACATTCACCTCTTCCTGATAATGGGTAGTATCAAATATGTGAGAAGGGAGATAAAATTGGATGCTAAGTGTAATGGATGTTAGGCAAGAACTAAATGGGCAGCATTCACCAATTTCGTTGTTCAAAGTGCAGCCTTTTATCAGAAAGACTTAATTTACTGTATTTCTTTGTAATTTGTATGCTTCTGTACAACGACAGGGCACTCTAAGTATTATAAAACTCATTTAGCAAAAAGCTTAATTGATTATAAGCATTTAAATCTAAAGCACATGAATGCTGGAGGGAGCTATGGGTTGTATATGACTAAAAACCACTTTTTATATATAAAATCCTATGTATAATACTGAATGCAATATATACCATCTTATATAGACATTTCACATACTATACATTTACTATTTTATATTTCATGCAGTATGATGTACATAAAAATGGTACAACATAGAGTATATAAGTAGATATTTTATTGATTATACTTTATATGTATTTCATTGAGTAGCATTTTAACTCATTTTTAGCTGCTATTCGTGTGTAAGTTGTATGCCTATTGGTAATAAACATGACTTTTCAGAAACTTCATGGTTTGGGTCAATAACAAGTGCAGTAGAAAGATGATCCATCGATGCTTCCAGTAACAGCTGTGTCCTGATTTCCCGGTAATGACGATGAGCTGGGCTGTGCTGTGGAGCTAGCGCGTTAGTGCAGCGACGGAGCCTGCTGTGGGGCACGTCAGGTGTTACTGAATTAGCCTGGAGTTTGCAGTAGGGCAGTAACACTTGATGCACGTTAGCACTATAGTTAGTGTTCCTTATGGGAATTTACTTTAAGTAAATATATTTAAGGCATAATTTCACTCAGTTCTACAGGATTTCCGAGTTTCCTGTTTATCAGGAACAAAACAATGCATCTTTCAATAGAATGTGAAGGAGAGGGAACGGTGTTCCTGCTTCTTCAGAGCATGTTTGTGTTTCATAAATTATGTTAATATATCCCATTACTTGTGTAGTTCCTTAGAGAATTTAGCTGGTTTCCCACTGATTGTTAAAGTAAGTTGGAACAAATAGATCTCTCCTCCACTTTCACTCTGATTTAACATGGAAATGTTCCCCCCTAGGTGGGTGGCAGTTAAAGAAAACTATTTTTGTATATGTCCCACTCATCAGGGCTAAAAAAATTTTAGAATTCAATGCAGTATAAGCATTAAGCAAATGGAAATCATACTATTAATTTGGAGGTGATGGTGAAAATTCACAAGACTTTGATTTATGATAATTTTCTTTAATTATACTATAGTGTAATTCTATATAGTGTAGTTCTTTAATTACACTATAGTGTAATTTTAAAAGTTTTGTATCTTGTTTGAAGCTACTTGTTTGAAGCATGCTACTTGCTGCCTGGTTATTCTGGTGGGAAATTTAAATTGTCTGGTAAGAGTATAAAAGCTCCTTCATCATAAGCTAAGGCAAAAGTGGCAACTAGTTGTGTTTCTAGGGAGCTGATAAGGGATATGCAAGCAAATGTGAAAGTGAAAAGCAGCAGTAGGTTAACTAGCAAAAAAAAAAAAAAAAAAAAAAAAAAAAAAAAAAAAAAAAAAAACAAAAACAGAAAAACCTTAGAACTTAAAGAAACAACCAGACAAAAAGTCTTGATCAAACTCAATCAGTATATCAATAGTTAATATTTTGTAAAATGTCTGGAAATATTTATAGATTATTTGGAAAAAAATGGAATTTATTCAGTTCGTATCAATTTTTGTATAATGTAGAGTGAATAAATAGTATTTCTTAATTGAAACTGGTACATTTATCATGGGGAACTATGTGATACCAGCTTGTTGCATAAAGAAAAATTGGTGAAACTGTGAAAAGCATTTCAATGGAGACTTAAAAGCATTTTTGACACGTTTATAAATTACATAATTGAAAGACATGTATATCATATGCAGCAGATAATTGATTTTTAATTTTAGTAAAGTGTCAGCATTTAACAGCTGGAAGGATACGCATATGGACAAAAACATGAGTATTGGGAGGTAAGAGTATGCATAAGAATGTGTACGGGAAGCAAAAAGATATACTAAGGAAAATGGAAAAATGAAGAATGTGTATGAAAAATGTGATCTGAAATACCCTTTTTATAAGAACAAGAAACCTGGGAAGCATCAAGAGTGATTGTGAACAGCAGAACAGAATTGTGTTTAGCGGTGCCTGACAGCTGAGGTGTTACTTAAAATGTATGAGTTAGAGAAGAAAAAAGTATTGGCAGCACATCTCATTTTAAAATGTGGTTAGAGGCTGTTTTATTCCTTAAATGTGTACGAAAACTTGCAGACATGCCTTTCCTGGTATGCAGGTGTAGCGCTCAGGGAGCAGCGGGGCAGTGTTTCCTCGTGGCTGCTCCTCAAAAGCCTTGCTGAGATTTTAGCAATTCCTTCCTCCCCTGACTAGGGTCATTGCCCCAGACCACTGGCGTGTTCCCGTGGCACTGAGTGGGCTCCCCGTGCAAGAACTAATGGGTGTCTCGGTTCACAAATGTACTGGAAGATTTATCTTCTTAGTCCCTTTGTTAGCAACTTGACATACGATCTGCAGTTTCTATATGCAAGCCCTCAAACTAACACTCTCTCTTGTACACCCACTCATATATTCACAGAGAATTTAGTAGTTTTCATTTTCTTCCTGTAGGAATTTTGAATCTTTTTTATTGCTTGTCTTCAGGATTTCTGTCTCTACTCAACTTCCTTGAGAGAAAGGATTAGAGAGTCATTCTATGTTGAGGATGCACCATCTGTTCATACAGCATTGTAGTATTAAAAAGAAACAAAAGGAAAAGATAACAAAAGTAATGAAAGGGTTTAAATTAAAAGAGGAAAAAAATATAACCAGTTTGTTTCAGAAATGATTGAAAATAGGAATATTTAGACCACACCTGTGCGCTAAACCAGTACATAAGAGAAGAAAAAAAAATGTTTAAAGTGGCAAAAGGAATGCTATAAGGGGGTCTGTCTGAAGTGCGTTAGACTAGACCTGATAGCTAGTGAGTCTCGGATCTCTTTTGTCCCTTCTCAGTCTCCTCCTCCCTCCACCTCCAGTTTTTGAAATGGCCATTAACAGACTAAGTTACTCTTTGGCCTTATTAGATTTTTGAAAATCCAAATACAGAATACACACTTCAAAGTATATGTGTATAATAAATATTATGCACACTTTAAATTTCTAAATATAAAAAGAAAGCATATGTGCTGTAAGGAGTTTTGCTCCTTTTTTTTTTTTTTTTTTTTAATTACAGTTATGAACACACAAGAACGTTTTTTAATCTGGAACGTCTCTATTAAATAGCAAGGAAGGAAGCTCCTCCTGCCTATTGTTGGTAATATATTTGAAGCTCTTTTTGCTGGATCTTTCCAACCAGGAAGGAAAGTAGGTAATGTTCTGGACCTTGTATATCTGCTACTTTTGCATCTTCCTGACATAATTTTATGAATATAGAGACCATAATGTCTGTTTGAATCCAAACACTGTTGAGGTAGCAAAACGTATAAATCTTAAAATGTCCTTAGGTAGGTTCTTTAATACTATTCTGACTTTAAAGCTGACCAACCAACTTGTAAACTACCTTGTAAATTTTCTCTTGTTAATCTTTTCCTCTCTGACACCTTTGCTCTCAGGTGTCTCCCCGAAGGAGGATTTTAGAGCGGAGCTGTCAGTCGAGAAGGGCTCCCCAAGGAAAGGTGCCAACGTGTTAACTGAGGCGCTGACTCTGGCTCCTGCCAGCTGATGCTGCCTTGGAAGGATGGGCAGGAAAGGTAGACAGATTTTAAGGGCAGATGAAATGCCCAAACTTGAGTTTTATTTTGCTTCATTTTTACTCATCAAATAGAAATCAAGAGATGCTTACTTTCTCTTGATTGTGACTTATTAGAAGTGAATGACTCTCTGTGCTGCTGGGGAAATCTTTCTTGCCTTTCTGCAGAGAGGGAGCCTGCTTGTAGACAGAACCTTTTTAGAGAGTAAAACTGTACAGTGCACAGGCGAGATTTCTTTTTCCAGTGCTGGAGGTGACCACCTGAAGTTAATCAAGGAAGACATCCCTGAATGAAGTGGGTAGCAGGTGTTAAGAATTAGCTGTAGTTGGAAGAGGGATGTTATTTATAAGAGGAGATCAATTCTGTGAGGAATCACTGTGAATATCTTCAAGAAGCAGACAAGCGTTTACTTGTCTTTGCCCTTCTCTTCCCTACACTAGGCTTGGCAAATTTACTTGCCTCTTTAATTTCTGATCATGTTTTTGATTGTATTTAAGATAATGAATATTCTGTAAATATATTAATTTATTTTACACACTTCTCTATGGTAGTAAAGAGAATATCAAACCATGAAGTGCAGATACTTCTTTGTGGGGGATGGGTTTTTTGTTTGTTTGGTGACTTTTTAGTCTTACTATCTTAGAGCTGGGTATTTCTCAGTTGCAGATTCATGATTCATGAAAGTATGGGATGATGGAGAAAAGATGAGCTCAGTTAAATGTCTTCTCCCGGCTATATGTGCATTGTAAGATATAATGAGCTGGATAGCCATTTATTTTTTCCTTGAAGTATTTCTCTTTTCTCTGTAACTCCTGTAGCTTTACCTTCCTTCCTTCCTGCACAGCGATGTGAGAAGTAGGGGAGCCTTTGCACGGGCTTCCCGGCCTTTGCATGGGCTGCTGCTCTTACAATAAAAACAGGCCCTGCCTGGAACTGGGTGGGGAGGGATGAATGCAAACTGGACGAGCAACCTTCTGCTTAGCATTTGCTGCCTGGGATGGGCAAGAGAGCCTGTAGCTTGAAGAGATGCTCTATGGATGAACAAAAACAAAAAGATTTGTCACCGCCCCTTCAAGATTTGTCAATTTTGATTCCACCTCCCTGGAACGAAGCCATCCCCCTTGTGTTGGTTTCTGATGTACTGCAGAGTGCTGCTCAAGGTGACAGTGAGAGCTTCTTGAGCTGGTTTCTGAAGACCAGGAGGAGAAGAATAACATTTGCTGGTAGTGGTGTTTTAGCTTAAGATAAATATTCATTTGAGGATCTTGTCTATCTGTTTGTTAGCATCTTAGTATTGACTTAACTTTCACCTGATCTTTAGCTGTGTCTAGATTAGCAGTCAGCTGCAGTGCAAAACCTCACGGGTTTCAGCCATACGTAGGCTTTCTTAACCGTGGTTCACGTGCAAATAGAAATGCGCTGCAACACTGATGCGAGTGACAGCTCTGATCAAGCCCTTACAGGGGTTTTGCAGTGCCAGTAGGGAATAGCAGTGTGTAAATGCAGCTCATCTTTCCTTCATAAGTAAAAACAAACGGGTTTTGCATATTAAGTCCCAAGATTTATTTGGCCCACTGTTATACTGATGTCCGTTTTCCAGCCCTCATTGTTAGTCTGATTTGCTGTTTGGAGGAGGTGAGATTTTTCCCTTGGTTGTGCTGGAAAGAAGAAACAGCTTCTACCCCATGTTCACATAACACGCTACAAATGGTCCCCATTTTATTTTTTTTCCCATCATTGTGCTGAAGATGCAGAAGGAGAAACAGATGCAAGGATAGCTTCAGCTTATGATATCCTTTGCTCTCTAACTTCTCTAAGTAAGATTCGGCATAAAAGCTTGGCTATAATGTTAATTCTCATCCTCATATCTTGTAATCATTTGGCTGGTACTAAAAAAATGAAAACGTAGATGAATAACGCTTCAGCTGCTTCCCTTCTGACATTTTGCAGTTCTCCACAAACCTTCTGCTTTTGTATAACTGCAGTAAGGAAGCTGTTCAAATTACTGTTTTCATAATGTAGCAGAAGGATTCAAAAGCGAAGGGAGGGGAGTCTGACCTGTAATCACAGTGCTTAGTAATGCCTTCCTCGCATTCAGTGAGCAAGACAAAAATACCTTGCCTGGGGGATGAGCAGAGGCACGCTGAGCCAGCAGAACCTCGGGGATTGGCCACCGACATCAGCAGGGGGCTGCTTTGAGAAGAGCAGGGCAGAATTTATGCTCTTGCCAAAAGAGGGTATCCGTGCAGGGAAAGCGCTGTCACATAAGGGAAGGAAGCTATTCATTGCTTCCAAATAGTTGTACTGATTGGGTGTTTTGAAGTCATTTAGATGCAAAAGAAATACCAGACATTTCCTTCTCTTCACACTTAATCCCTGCTGTTCCCACAGCTTACAAAAATTGATTTTGAACCTCGTAAAAACTCCTTACTGTGATATTCCCCTCTGCGCCCTGTGCCCAGGCTCAGTGGAGATCTGCACCGGGGGATTTCTGTGGGGCAGGAGATCCGCTCGCGTGCGCACACTGCAGAAGCAGTTCGTGATCTGGAAAAAGAGGATATATTGATACCTTGATGTTTTTTGGTGCTAATGTTAATTAGGAAGATACTAAAACTGTATGTCTGTTATTTTGTTTATGGTGTTGCATCGCTTCAGTATTTAGTACCCTAGGTAGCTGTTTTTTACTCCAGTGAGCTAGATTAGCCTGATTACACTGGCAGGATGCAGTTGATGGATGACTGTCATTATCTTCTCAAACCTGCATGATACTTTAGGTATAGGAGATGATAATTAAATTTTCAAGAGACTACATTGAGATTATAAGATCTGAGTTTTCTCTTCTTTTTTTTTTTTTTAAATGAGGAATATGTTTGTAATTATCAGCATGATGTTAGAAGATCCTCTCCTGAGGTGTTTTATTAGCAGCTCCTGCTTTTCCTTAAACTGATCAAGAAAAAAATGTTCAAGTTGTCATATAACACTTTAGATATTGTTTTGTTTTGTGTTTTGGGGGGTTCCTTTTGCGGGAGGACATGTTAATTCTGATGTTCTTCCCTCAACATAACACAGACAGAAAACGTATCTGATCAAATCTATTAGTAATGGCTTCAAAATATACAGGTTAGTACAATATATTTAATGAAACCTTGTTTGAGACAAAACACTAGAGAGGATCATAATTAATGCCTCATTTTCTGCCAGTTGCTATTGATTACTCATTCAGGGTCCCTTTGTTCTCAAAATGGTAACACTGTATTTCACATTACTATTTGATGATATTCTCAGGGTGAGATTCTTTAACAGCATGCTGATAATTGCAAACATATCTCCAGAATTTAAATTTAAAATGAATTTACATCACATGTCAGTGCTTTTCCAAGTTCATTTTTCTGTCCTGAAGTTTGTATTCACAGAGTTGCCAAACAGTCAAGATTTGAACAACATGAAATTCAGCATTTCATATCTTGGTTGTTTTCCTTGACTTAAACTGAATGCCATGCAGCTCAGCAGGATGGCGTTTTTTACAACCCAAACCTCCATACTGTGCAAGGATCTCACTTTGTTATTTGTTAATTTTATTTGTTAATTTTAAAGGAAAAGGCAAGCTTTTCCTTTGGAATCACAGTAATATGTACAATTTAGCTAGAGGACTGCACAAGTTTAGCAGATTTCTCCATTTTGTCACATTCTTTTAAATTAGTACATAAAATTATGATGGTTTATTCATAAGGCAAGACATTTGAAGTGCTAAGAGATATCTTAATCTTCATCCAAATACCTCAATGAGTGAAAGTAACAGCACATTGAAACTTCTGCTGTGCCCTGGGGAGGATTTCAAGTTTTGGTAGGGTGAGCGGTGCTTTTACTCTCTTCTGTGTAGTCGTGAGAAATTGAAAAATGCTAAGGGAAAAGCTCCTGCAGTTTGTAAACTGTTGTCTTACTGCTATTCAAGAAATAGAAGGATTAGATTGAAATAAATTCTATGAAGTTATTTTATTTTTAATTAACAAAATAATTTATGTAAGTCTCCTAACTTGGAGCTAACTAAACAGCTAACTAAACTCACTAGCAACTTTTTGCTATTTTGAAATTTCTGTAGTTCACTTTTCTTAAATTAGGGGACTGACTTCTCTAACTACTGGGAAGCAAAATGTAAAATTTCTGAAGAGGAAGCTAACTCCAAAGATGCCCTCAAAGACGTGGGCAAAGTAAAATCTAGCTGGTTAGACCATTGCAAGGACTCTCTATTTTGTTTTGTTTTGTTTTAGATGTAAATTTTAAGTACATAAGTTGCAACTCTGATTTCATTTCCAAAACCGAAAATGAACAGGATTTATTCCACTAATGATGATGGCTTAAGAGAAGCACACGACCATCTGCCTATAACAAATATACTTTTGCAGATGGGAAACCCGTACAGTATATACAAACTACTATACAGTAGTGTTTGAAAATGTGTTTATTAAAAAAAATAGTTTATTGAAAGAGAGTTTGGGCTTCTTAATAACTTTACAGGGGAAGTCTTTGACAACTTCAGGAAATATCATATGAAGACATATGTAGGCCTTTCCTTGTCCACAGTACTTATCTCTTTTTTTTTATTTTTTTTTTAAGTAAAAATCAACAATTTAGCAACCA
The DNA here is from genome assembly GCA_034781795.1 of Crypturellus tataupa. Taxonomy (NCBI): domain Eukaryota; kingdom Metazoa; phylum Chordata; class Aves; order Tinamiformes; family Tinamidae; genus Crypturellus; species Crypturellus tataupa. The sequence goes on from JAWLRI010000032.1 coordinate 2,788,592, forward strand.
CTTAGTGTTCTGCTGGCTGGTGTCCTTCAAGGTCACCGAAGGCGGATGATTTTTTCCGAGCTGCACCAGTTTGATTTTTAGGCGCATGGTTGATTAGCTTGATGGTGGGAATAGAAGCCAACTTTGTGCGCACACGTTTGCAGCTGCTTTAGAATAGCTGGTTTTCTGTGACAAACGTGTGTACACACACACGTACGTATGTATGGGATCTTCCCCCTGCACCTTGCCGTTTTTGAATGGGTGATTCCCTTGCATCTCACTTTTCTGCCCTGCCAGAGAGCCCTTTAAAGCATTTGTCTGGATTCTAGAGGCCTTTTTGGGGAAGGCTGTGGGGGGTCAGGTCCTACCATTTCCCTTTAGGCTGTCGAAATTGCTTCTGGGATGTGCTGAGAGGGATGCGTTTTGGAAGCCATGCAGCTACCCTCCATTGCAGCTTCATTGGAACTAAGCTGGTTGTGTTCTTATTTGAGCGAAATAACAGCTTTTTTAGGCTAGTTATTGAACACAGATTCCCTAGGGGAAATACTGCTTTAAATATTCTTTTGTTTCTTTTGAAGCTGGGTTTATGTCTTATAAAATCCAGAAAGGTGCATTTTTAAGCGCGACGCGTGCTTATCTGCGGGTAATCCGGGAGCGGGTGGCGGCGAGGAGAGGAGCCGCTCGCTGATTATGCTGCCGTAATTGGGTCCGTGGCGGCAGATGCGGTTCCCGGCGCGCGGAGCCAGGGCGCTCTGCGGCGAGCGCTGCCAGCGGAGCGGCGCCGCCGCGGGGCCTCGGGCCGTCGGCGGGGACGCGTGGTGCTGATGGCACAAAGCTCTTGTGCTCCTCCTCGAATCCTCAGCGGTATTTCTGTATTCCTTTCTTTATCAGATGCCCTTAGGAAAAGTTCAGTCCCAATCAATATTGCTTCTCAATTGGTTCAGACAGGCAGAAAAATCAATAAGTTGAAGTAATGACATCTATTTTTATTTTATTTGGGAAAACTGAAGAACAATTATAAAATTTTAAGCAGACTTAGTATGTACACCGTACTGGATTGCAGGAATGACAGAAGAATTTTGTTGAATAAGAAATTCTAACCAAATACTATTTAGACCCATAGACTGGTATTAGAGTGGGTTGCACAGTTGGAGTTGTCGTGGGTGTCTCTTAACTTTCATTTCTTTAACTTTCTTTTTAACTTTCATTTAGACCCTGCTAATTATTATGGGGCATCATTGCTGGAGTTACCATCTTGGGTAGCTGTGCCAGCAAATGTGAGAGGACGAGTTCAGTATTGTGCTTTAGTTTGCTTGCAGAGAGTTAGTGTTCAGCGCACCAACACTTGGTTCATGTTCTTGCAGCAGCCATAGCGCTTTGAAATAGGGGATCTGATGAAAACGGCAGGAACTGGAGTGCTCGGGAGGATGGAAGCAAGAATGACAAATACTAGGAAGGGGTTGGAGGGTAGGTTTGGAGAAGATGTAGATATTTGCCTTTTGGCTGAGGGGAAGTGCTGTGTGTCTTCCTCCTGCACCTGCATGAGCTGTGTAGCTGAGGACCCTTCTACATTTTCTGGTTCTCTGTATGGATCCCTCTGCATCTGCAAAATCCTGTTGGTGCTCAGAAGGAGGTGCTGCTGGGGAGGCTTCTCAACATGAGTACGGTGTCACTTCCAGTGCTGCTTGGCAGCTCTTGTGAGCAAGCAGGGTGGACAGACCAGAGGACCTTTTCACCTCTGCGGTTCCCTGCCTGTCACCTGGCTTCTGCTGCTGAAACAGTAACTGTTTGGGTTGATGAGAAACTTTTTTTCTTATACATAGTGTTTATCACTATTACCTTTGATGTTCCTCAAACTGTGTCATAGATCGGTAACAAATAGTTACTTCTTCACCCTTCATGAATGTTACTTTTTTAAGCTTGTAACTGATGACTGCTGCATGCTCTACTATTCTCAATTATAAGATTTTAGGCTTAGTCCTCAATCATGTAACAGTTACATATTTTGGTAGTGATATGATACAAATCTATTTATCCGGAAAAGGCACTTGTTTATGGATTATTTTGTTTATCTAATTGTACATATAATATAGTTCTTGATAATGAAACAAGTGAAGGATTCTGGCAGAAATACGTAGATAACACCAAAAGAACCAGCTTAAATGACACAATTGAATCCAAAAATATATATGCATATATTTACGAATGAGGGTGTTAGGAAGTAGGAAGAGCGTGCAGGACGGGGCACCAGTGCCTGTGGCTGTTGCAGTGGCCTCGGGAAGCAGCAGCGCGTGGGCGGCTGGTGCTGCGGGCCGGGCCGTGGGCGCTTGCTGGGTCACGGGTGCGCGGTGCCAGCGGAGCCACGCTCTGCACAGAGACGCCTCCCGCGCTTCCTTCTGGTGCCAGTAAACGTGAATCCCGTCAGCAGTTCTGTCCTGTTTCGTGTCAGCGATGAGGTAATGGCGGCACCGCGCGAGCGTGGGCCAGTGTGACTGCTGTCCTGCCGCCCACAGCCCGGTGCTCCTCGCCGCCTCGCGCTTGGAAGCAGCAACGGGATGTCTGCGGCGGCTACCACCTAGCATGAAGAAGGGAAGATCAAATCAGTTGTCCCTGAAGGGCAGCTGATTCCACGTGGACCTTAAAACACTGTCCTTGCAAGCAGTGCAAGGCAGGTGCCTTATGCTGTGTGTCAGGCAGGGTGGAAGGACCGCGCTGCGAGCACCGCTGCGTGAAGCACCAGGCGCTGGAGCTCCGGAGCGCTGTGCTTGCCTCACGGGCCTGCGGCTTTCATTCCCAGTTTGTTTTCTCTCTAGGTGAAAACAAGCCTAAGTATGGTCTGACCAAACTTCACATAAACTGCCAACCTTCAGTTAATTTTCATAAGAGAAATCCAAATACTGAGGCCAAGCAATATATAATGCATGTTTTAACTATTAATATATGTTTGTATCCACTGCATGGAAAAAGAAGAAAAGAGTTCAACCACATTGTTGGTTTGAAGGTTTAGAAATGTCAGATTTGTTGTCTTCTGTGTTTTAATTTAATCTGTTATCTCTTGTGTCTGTGTTTAAGAATGATCTTTGGGACAATTATACCATATTTTTATGAATGTAATATAAGTCTGGCTTTTTAAGTATGTGCTAAAACCTAATGTCACACTATAAATTTTTAGAAGTATTTTTTTTTTTTTTTACCAATTCTATTTACGTTGTATGATGGATGAGGTATTACATTGTAAGCTAAACAAAGTATTTTGATTTTTTGTTTATAGTCTGAGTATGAATTGATTCATTCAGACCTTTTGAACACAAATGGTCATGTTCTGGGGACGTTCACAGCCAAACTTGCTCTAGTTTTCTTATTCTGTACTATAGTCTCTGAATGTTAATTTTAACAAGTCAACATTGTTTTTTTGAACTCCAAGACCTTTACTGAAAACCCAATAAATGGCTCTAACTGGCAGGAGCAATATATGGAAATAATGGCTTGTTAACATGAATATTAATGATTTAATTTTATAGAGTTTATTTTACTCTATATTTTTCTATGTTTTGCAGTCTAGTCTGCTTCGGTCAGATATGGGGCTTGGAAGTCCAGGTCAGCTGTCATCCTCAGGAAAACCTGGAACACCCTACTACCCATTCTCTGGCACAAATCAACGCCGGAGACCACTTCATGACTCACCAGCTCTTGGTAAGTAACATAGTTTTTCAGCTTTAATTTGTGTTGTGTTTCTGTGTGGTGGTTGTTTTTTTTTTTCCCCATGACAACTCATTTTATACAACTGAAATTGTTCTGCACTGAGGAATTCAAATTACAGCAAACAGCTATATAACAGCTAAACCAGAATTATTAAAATTTTAGTTGTTATGGGTTCAACACTGATCAGAATTACTTATAAAACATGAAACTACAATAAAACCCTTAATTGCAAAAGCAATAATGACAGATGGATAGGAGTTGATGACCAGCTGAGTGCCCTTAACCCATACCATCATTAACTCCTGGAAATGCCTGACCTTGAGGTCATTAGCATTATTTAGCAGAAGAAAGACACAAAGGGGAAACAATTATCCTTTTATATGCTAAAAGTTACTTTGTTCAGGGTAATATATAGTTCATTGTATTCAGTTCAACATGCCTTTAAAGTTCTTAGCAATTGAATAATAGACTAACCTTTAATAAAGCTACCTTGCAAAATATGCCAGCAGGAACTTGCCTAAAAATTGTTGTAATATCATAACAGTATTTGCATTTTATTCTGGATATGCTTAGACATACAAGAAGTCTTTTCAGGTTCAGTGAGTGGTAATATGTGATGGCTCTACAGCCTTTCTATTGAGTTAGGGAATCCAAAATGAGCCAGCTGTTTAATTGTTTATGCTCTAGTAGTACTGCAGATAGCCGGACATGACTATTTTATTTTATTTTGTTTTATTTTATTTTATTTTAATTTAATTCTTTTTCTAGTACCAAAACAGAGACAGTAACCTGGTATTCCAATTTAAAAGCTATCATAATGTATTATTTTATCATATACTTCACATATGCATGTGTCTGTATTTTTAAAAACATTGTTTTCATATACTTTTTTTGACCTGTGGCCTGGGCTTCCCTTGACAAAAGTTTTTGAAAATACTCATGCTTCATGAGTATTACTAAGCGTAGTCATGCTCCTCTTTATTTATCTTTCTGTACTGGCTAAATCTGAAGAATTGTAATCCTGGGTGTGGGCAGGTAGCAAGTGCACATGGACAGAAAGGTATTTCTGGAGTTTCAGGGTCAGGGGAAAAAGCAGACTGCTATCTCCAGTCTGGTTTCCAAAGAATCAGGAAAGTCTTTTTTTTTTTTTTTTCTCTCTCCCTCTCTCTCTCTCTCTAGTGGACTAGTTAGATGTTACTAAGCTGCTAGGAATTTAAAGCAAAGCTGAATTATGTCAGTTTTATCCCAGGGAAGAAGTTGCCTATCCAGGATTTTAGCAAACTCTTTTTAAAATCCCCCACTGCAGAATGTTCATTCGAATCGGGCCCTGTTGCCTTCTAGGTCACACTTTGAGTGCACTGCAAATCTCTTTTAAAATCCCCCAAATCCTTTTATTTTCTATTCAGACATACCATGTGAAATGAACAGAGTAAAGATATCCAGAGGATATTTTCACCTGCAGTTTCTTGCCTTCAGAACACAGGGGAAGGAGTAATTAATTTTTATCTTGTCATATCTTATACTGAAGTTGTGATTATATATTCTGAACAAAAATGGAAATGTAGAAATTCTGTATTTTCACTGAAGACTCAGTCACCTGTAAAAATGATAATACTGCCAGGTATTCATTGGTCTCCAGAACATCAGTTAACTCCTAATTTGCATGGGTGCTATCCAAATGGATTTTATTGGAAGACATCTAAACTGGTTCAGTTTTTATTTAAGGAGTGATACTAGCTGCCCACTTTTGTGATATGAAGATAATTATTGGTACAAAGAAGTAGGTATTGTATTTCCAACTTTCCTATTACATGAAAATTGAGTTGCGTCCTTGACTTATGAAAAAGTAAATAGTTTAATGGAGTTGCTATTATTTGTAGCTTTGTATTGCCTCAACCATGTGTTTTTTAGAGAATAAATCAGATGTCAGTAATTTATAAATTTCTCTTTGATAAGAGAAATTTTTTCTACTATTAAAATGCAGAAAAGGAAAGCATTTCTGTCAATAATCATTCTTGTTTCCTCCCTATGCATCCAAAATCTTTGTTTCTTGGCGAGTGTGTAATGGCATCAGTGTTCCCTGTAGTCATCTTAGGAATATCTGTTTTTCTTATGGAAAGAATCAAAAGTAATTATTTAACAAAGCTTTGTTTTAGACAAGGACAATAGTGCATTACATATTTAAATGCCTACTTGTATTGTTGCAGATTAAAAAATGCATGAAATGAGAAAACAGAAAATCTATTGTGGAAATAAAGCAACTGTATGAGGTAGCTGTTCATTTATTTCCATCCGTAAGACAGCATGCTTGATGAAATGTGTTGTTTTTCTGTACACAGATCCCTTACAGACAAAGAAAGTAAGAAAGGTGCCCCCTGGTTTGCCTTCTTCTGTAAGTACTAGAATTTTTTACTTGTAATAAACAAATTGGGCTCAAAAGTGTGCTCTGCTTACCTGCCATCCAAGTCATTTAACCCACTGTTGGGAATGCTATCTGCTGGGCACGAGTAGCTAGGCCAGGTAATTGGGAGTGGTTCCTGAGGACTAAATACACATTTGATGTGTAATTTTTAGATTTCATAGCAGTGATTTGTAGCTTGCTCATATGCTGCTACCCACTTGTCCCTGTCATTTGAATTCCTCTCTTGGGAAGAGAGCTGGGCCAGGAGCTGTCAAAGAAGATCTCCTGTACAGGTTTTTTGATGTTTAATTAGTCATTATGTTGCTGAACAGGAGGACAGACAGAGATTAATAGCTGAGAATCTTAGAAATTTACATTTGTAATAATCCCAGTGGAGCTGAAGACATTAAGATTCGGAGGACATGTACAGCTCAGCTTGCCTCAGTAGGACTGAGGTTATTAATATGCATAAATCACCGAGTCAGATGTTCATTGTGAAGCCCTGGTGGATTTTAAAGCCTTCATTAAGCCTTTCCTAACTTCAGCCTAGCATCAGGAAAGCTTTCAAGCAACTAGTTTGTTGATCCCTCTTTGCTTGAAAATTTATCCTTCGAGAATAAAGGGCTTTGATGAAAAAGGTTGGAAGGGTTTTGGTGGAAAAATCATTAATGGCTGTGATAATCTAATGCTATAGGGGTGTTTTGTGGTATTAAATATGCTTTATTCTTAAAAGGAAGAAAATTGTTTATAAATGAATCTGCATTTAAAAATCCACGTGAGGTGAAAAATCCCCAGCGCGAGAAGGGCAGCCGATTTTGTCCCTGCGCGGAGGCAAGCGGCGGGGCGGGGGCGCCGGGTACATCTCTTTGTTGTGTAAATGGATGTTGGGCTTTTATTTGGCAGCGCTTAACACATGGGCGCAGGTGCACTTGGATGAGTCATAACTCAAAGCCGGATAGGCTGAATGGCGCGGGCTGCACAGGCCGCTGTGATGTAGTGGGAGCAAAACGGGCCTCATCTTTTTATTCCGTATTAAGCCTGAAGTATGGATGCTGTCTCCTAGCCCTTGCATCTCCCCCCTTCTCTCCTCCCTCTCTTTCCCCTCGCCCTCCCCCTGTTCCCTGTGATATATACAGGAACCTGAACCTGAAATCCCGCTTTAACCGTGCTCGCAGATGGAGCAGCGATAGCTGCAGAGAGCCCGGGGCAGCTGTGCTGAACCTGCAGCCTACCTGGGAGCCACGGCTGCAGCTGCAGGCACTCTGAAAAGCTTCTGCTTGCATAAGCACTTGGGCCCCACTAGAGGCTCAATAGCTGCTTGATAAACAAAATGAACACAATGCCTCAAATCATTATTCCCGAGGCCAGGAATATTCTTCTTCTCTTCTTTTTATTTTCTTTCTTTCTTCTCCCCCGCTTCTTCCTTTCCCCACCCCCCAGCTTCAGCAGCAGCTAAAAATACTTTGGCAATTTACATTTTAACAGTTGTGTGTTATATAGGGTGGCTTTACAGTCTCACAGATGATTTTTTGCTAGATTCACAAAAATATATTTAAAACGTCAGAGAAGCTGAAACACATAGCAGTGCAATTTTCGTGTAATTTATTACTGTAATTCTAGGAGAGCAATAAAACTTACATTACATCTTTAATATTTAGTAGAATTAGCCAGGTAAAGAGATCATTTTAGTGAATGAAAAATTTATCTCATTTCTCTTACTAGGCATTAATTTTAAGAAGCAGTATTTTTCAAATGTTTTACATTTAATTAGGCTTCTGAATGAAGAGTGAAGACAACAAAATGCTGATTAAATTTTTTTTATTAAACACTCTACCAATCTCAGCATAAAGTGCTGTTACTGTGAATAATAGATGATTGCTGAGATGCATTTTTTAAGTACAGTTTCTCTGTATTTAAATGCTTCCAGTCCTGAGCAGAGCCTTGAAGTGAGATGACAAATGACAAAAAAAAAAAAAAAAAAAAAAAAAAAAAAAAAAAAAAAAAAAAAAAACCCTAATGAGAGATGTGCTCTGTTTGGAACAAGATGCAAAACTAAATATTACTGAGCATCTGAGGAAGTCAAAACTGAGCAGATATTTTTAAGTGATTTCTTTACTTATTTTCAAAATACCTTGTTAAAAAGTTGAATATATATTTTTAAAGAAATAAGAATTAATCTTTTTCTTCTAGTTTGTATCTTTTCTTCTTGGATAGATCTGATATTTTCTAAAATTGCTTGTTTTGATATTTTCCTTTCCACTTGTATTTTTCAGAGTCTAAAATAAAAATAGTTATATAGAAAAATACTAACAAATTCTTTAGTTATTTTTAGAATTCAACTGGGAATCTGAACTTGTCCTTTTGCTATTAAAAAAAAAAATCAGATTTTATTTGCGGAAATGCACTAGGCAAATGTATTCTTAAGTTCTTCTAACTTAAGTTGCCTACATGACAGGTTATTGCCCCCCAGAATTTTAAATGTTAATTTGCAAGCATTTATGTTGTATTATAACTAAACTACTAAATCTAAAGCTTTGTAGGAAGAATCAAAACTAAACCTCAGCTGCTTATTTCTTCTTACTGCTAATTTGAGCCAGGCTTGAATGAAACAAAAAGGTATCTGTGAGCAGGTTTTATTATAGTAACAGGAAAAAAAAATCCTGCTTAGTGACAGCTCCGTTAGCGGCAGAGATCCCAAACCGTCGCGGTGTTTCTGAGGACGTCTCGGTGGCAGGAGTTGCCTCAGCGGAGCCCGGGAGCGGCAGTAACGTGGTGCGAGGTGGAAGCAGCTGCCCCGAGCCGTGCACGCCCCGTCGGGAGTGAGGGCGTCCCGAGGCTGATGATAGTGCCGTAATCAGGACCTACCATGCAGTAATAATTCTAAGAACAAATCCTGTAAATGTCTACGATCTTTCTTTTGTCATTTATTGGCCTCTCGTCCGCTAAGAAATAGCCTGAAATACGTGGTGTACGTGGGTTCCGTGGAAATGCATGGGAAGTCGGCTGTGGCATGCAGGCACACATACCGTTTTCTGTGTAGTGCCATTTCTGAAAACTCTTTTGAGATGCAGAATGTTGTGTATTTTGAGGCTACCAGTTAATATTCAACTTTAGATTGCCAGTTACTTAATAAGAGATTGTCAAATGAACTACAGCAGAGATCTGTGACTAATTTCAGACTCAATAGAATTTAGCAATACGTTTAAGACAATTTATACCTTGATTATAGAGGTTTCTCATGGCCTGATGGTATTAGCAGGAAAATAATTTTTGTGCTTCCTTCTTCCTCCACCTCTCCCCAGGCAGCAAGAGGAGATGATTTGAGGTGGGGGGGAAACGATCCAGACTTCAGGATGTTATTTGAAGCCCGGTATTATTTGAGATGTTAATAACTAGGTTGTTTTAAAAATATTATTGCGTTCTCTAAGGTGAGTGGACTTTCTTTAGAGGATTATCCTCAGTATTAGGAAGTTCAGCGTGTGTTGAAGTAACCTGGTGTAAACCAACATCTGTGGATTAATCTAGCAAAGTCCATGGTCCTACTCAGAAACATGTGCCTGAGTGAAGCCTTCTGGATAGTTTAACTGATTTTGTGGTGGGAATTTTTACACTGACCGAGGATGATATCAAAATACACGGGGCAGCCTTCAGTGTTTGTTCAGGGCTGGTTTGAACTGCCTCATGCAGTCAAGCAATACTGTTGAACTGTCATTCCTGTCTTCAGTGTTTAGTGCTCAGAGAGCATTAAAGTAGCTCCTCTGCCCCTTGTCTTTGATAGTGTGCTGCGTTTTGTAAGACAAGTTCAAATAACGGAAGCAGGCAAACAAATCTGTAAGTAAAATAACACAGAACGCGTCATTTCTCTGTTCTGATTCATGGTCTCTCCTCCCATATTTATGTGGGGCTCTGCTCCACGTGCTCTTTCCTTTGGCCTTATTGAAAGGGCAGCATCTTTAGGGAAGTCCTCTAAGAAATGTTTGCTTCCATTTTCAAGCAGTTTCTTAAGTCATTTTGTTAACACTTGGTCTTCTGGTTATATTATTGTAGTTCTCTTCAGTTTAAACTTGGAAACTGATCTGAGAACGATAGCAGCTTCAGATTATAAAATCCCGCCTTCTCTTTGCTATGGGAGAAGGTCAGCGTTTAGCTGTCACTAAACAGCAGAGCGGGTCATGACAAAGCGCTGCCGTGAGCGGGGCCGAGCTCGCACTGAACCCCAGTGAGGGCCCTTAGTAACCGTGTCCGAAGAGGGAGGCTTGGGTCGCGCTCAGCTCTCCTGTGCCCAGTGTCTGTCCTGCCGCTGGCTGCACAGGCTGTGCTGAGAGGTCTGCTCAGGGATCTGCTTCGCGGAGAGCCTTCCGAGATGTCTCTTTTATGACAAATGATTGCTCTGTTGCGTTCAGATTTGTTGGAGTTAATAACTTTAATGTTACTTGTTTTTAAGCTTTCCTAACAGATCTCCACTCAAGAGCATCTAATGTTTGCTTGGTATCCGTGTAGTACAATCTTAAATCTGTGCCTAGTTCTGAAACTGTCGTCTGAAAAAATAACGCTATTGTAGATTACGTAGTTTTTTGCTTAATTTTACAGAGAATGATATGGAACTGCTGCAGCTTCTGCTTTACCTCTGGGATGATGTGTCTGTTAACATAAACGAATGTGCTATTTTATAACCACAGATAAGGATAACAGCTTTTTTGAAGCCTGCTGCTAAGTATCTCTTGCCTGATAGCGGATTTGCTTGCAGGGTGGGGTGGAGGCTGTGGGAATCCCTGATGTCGCTGGGAGCAGCGAGTGGCAGCTGGGCCCCCCGCTCACCTGGGCTGCCTTGGCTGGATAAAATAGCATTCGTGCAGACACACGTGTGTATTTACGGAACAGCACTACATCATCCTCAAACTCATTTCTGAGGAAGATGTTAATTCACACAAACAAACCAAAAATTGCATTAAATTACATATTGGTTTAACACTGCTGAATTTGTTGGGAAGCTAAGGCTAGTGAAGAAAACAGCCTGTACAATCCTGGGAATTTAGTTACAGGATGTAGGCTCAGAAGCAGGGCCGTCCTGGCCGGATTGCTGGCAGCGGGGCTGTTTGTTTTGCTTTGGCCCCGTCCTCCAGCTGCGTTTGCAGCAGCAGCAGGTTCCCAAGCAGCAGGTCGGAGCCCCAGAGAGCAGGGGAACGCAGAGACAGCGCGTGCCGAGGCTCAGCTCCGCTTCCTCCTTGCGAAGCTCGTGCGATGCGGGATTACTGAGCAAATTCGGGCGCTGCGGTGTGTGTGGGTCTGCGCGCAGGTCTTGCCTGTGGAGCCACCTGCAGGGAAGCGGTGTCAGTGCAGCTGGAGCGGCCTCTTCCCTTGGCGGAGATGGGAGTGCGGCAAAGCAGGCTGCGCTCGGTCGGGAAATAAAAGTTAAATGATACTGAAGTCGGGCCAGCAGAGGGACCCCTCAAACGCTCTCGGGTTTTGCAAGTAGATTTTCTCGGCCACACTGTGTTGCTGCGGAAAGGTGCGTAACTCCGAACTGCTCTACAAGCTGCACAAACAGATGCCATCTTGGCAGAAAGTTGTAAAGTTCTCCCCAAGTCTGATCACCTTTCCACACTGGCACATTCTAACTCGATTGTGATTGGGGCGATTGGTTATTTTCTCAGGATAATAGACATTTAAGTTAAGAGCTTCATATAGAGGTTTTCAGAATATTTTTAAGTGCTAATATTTTTCAGTACAATTCCTTCTGAATTTGAGAGTTAATAATGTGTTACCTATCAAAGTGGTATCAGAAAAGTTTTGAAACACAAGTTTAAGATCTCCAAATAAATAGCTTTGGGGTTGATTCTGAAGGAGGGGTAATAGTACCATTTTCCTCATTTTTCCATTCTAGTAAAACTTGCATGTAAAAATACAGTCAACTAGTGTTCAATATTATTTGGAGAACTACTACTTTCTACTGGCTTTACTAGCTTTCTAATTATAGTTTCCTTTTAAAAAATATACTCAATTTATTTTTCATTTAAATTTGTCATATGTGAATGGGAATTTTTATTAAAAATAAAAAGCGTATAGCACTGACAGGTAAAAATAACAGATGGCGTTTGATACTAATCACATTCGTATTTGGGCTTTCTTTCGGCCCCTTTCAGCCCTTCCCTCTGGTTATAGCAACATGAATGTAAACCATGAAGTTAAAGCCAGGCCTTTTGAACAGGAAAGCTCCAAAGCTGCCAGCTGCGGCAGAGATAAGCAAACCAGTTTGCTTCAAACTTCCTGTGGATTTTGCGATTTTTTGTTTTTCCTGTAAAAAGCTACTCAGTTGTTTAAAACGGCCTTCCATAAAGTTACTCCCTTCTGCCTTTTTACTGCGCAGTTGCCTTCGTGACTTTTTAATTATATTTAACGTATCTGATGGAGTAAATAAAGGACTGGGTAATAAACATGATGTTTTCCATTCAGAACAGCTAGATTTGATTCTTAGGCTTGAAAGCAAGGCTGTTGTAACGGCCACCCTGTGCATGATTTAGACAACTTCACGAGTGATCCTGACTCTGGCCTTGCTCTAGTTAATCGTCATTAATATGTGGCTTTAAAATACCTTCTGTTGGGAGACTCCTAGAAGACATTTCAGAGCTATTGCAAGAGAAGTCCCTCGGTCAAGTCGCTGCCTTTGTTTTAATTAGCAACAGTCTGTTCCGCAGTCTTTTGTGTCCTTCATCCTGTAGGCCCCATCCTTGCCTTGACTTCAGCGGGGCATCACTTGGGGTCTGTGTCCTCTGCCTGGTCCCGGTTCGGTTAACTCTGCTGAGCGCTGGGTCGCCGGGGCGGTTCTGCTGCCCCGGGCGAGGGGCCGAGGCGGCCGTGGGGCTTCTGTGGGGGCGGCTGCCTCGGTCGCACTCTGTCCTCTGGAAGCAGAAACGTAGCTTAGGGAGGAGGAAAGCATTGGTACCCCAGCGACAGCAGGTTTGTGGCGGGGTACTAACATACTATTTCTCAGAAGGGTTTAAGCATACCCTCTGTTTGTATTTTTCTTGCTAAAGTGCAACAAATGCTGCTCTTTGTGAGAGAGGAAATTTAAATTTTAGTTGCAGGTAATTCAGTGTAAAAGTTGTGCTTCTGTTGTGTTCAAATAGACCCGTTTAGAATAATTGTGATAAAAGACAATAAACTTGTTTAATATGTGAGTATCACAAATACTTTGTGGTATTCGCAGGTAATTTGCAGGGGTCTATATGATCTCAGAAAGAGTGTATTATATATACTAATTCATAAATCATGGCCTATATATGCTTATTGTGTTTTTGTTTTGTGGCTCTGACAAGCTGGACAAAAATGTATTTGACATAAAAGCCTGTAATTTTAGAAAGAATATAGAATTCATATAAAAGAACTCTTGTCTGAAAATGATCTTTGAAAATACACTTGTACAGGTGGTCTGGTTTATTATTAGGTCAGTATTTCACTTTGCATCAGATTTCCTAATCTATATACTTAGGGAAACAGTCAGTTTATTGTTTTGGACACACTCTACAGGGTCATGAGTGGAAACAATTCAGGCTACAAAGTGCATATCAGTTCAGTGCTCCTCTGCTGACGGCATGTCTGTCTGAAATCAAGTTTAAAAAATTGGCCCTGTCTCCAGCTGACTTGTTTTGTCAGGCTGAGTCATAAGATTAACCCTTGACTTGTCACCAAGGGAAAATGGAGTAAACAACTGCATTGAGTACTGTATCACTGATCCAGCTATGATTCATTTCACTGTAACATGATTCTCTTAAGAAAACAAATTTCAGAGCAGCTGTTGCTTAGCTTAAATGGGGATTAAAAAGAATTGCAACCAGAAAACAAAAAACTTTCTTTGGACTTCAAAAGTATTTGGAGAAGTTATCGGGTAGTACTTCCTTCACATGCAGAATGAATAGCAACAACATTGACTGTTAAGTTTTTCTGCAGTTTTTCAAAATATTGCATTTTATACCTATTTTTCATCCATTCTGGTCAAACTTGTGGGATGAAGTTTGATGTGCTTGATGGAATTGTGACTTGATCCTGAAAGATGAATTAACTTTGCAAATGTACAGTGAAAAATAATATTTTAATACAGATACAATGATAAATTACTAATGTAGTACACTCAGCTATTACTCTCATTAATGGAATTGAGGGTAGGAAAACTAAATCCCTTTTTAGTGAAACGAAATTGATGTCCTTCAAGTTTGTTGGGAGGTAATTCAGGAGCAAATTTGTTTATTGAATTGTTATGGAGGTACCTGTCTTTAAGCCAGTTTGTCTGCAGATGTAGACGGCATTTGCGCTGGCTTCGTGCAGTTGCATTGATTTATTATTGTTGTCGTACCTGCATGATGGTAAATGTCAGTGATTTCCTTGTAGTGATATTCTCAGTTAATGTTTTATAGAGATTTTTCATCGCAATTGTTCTTTACAAGTACCTAAAGAGCAGGCTGCTGTAGGGCGGAGAAAGGAAGCACTAACACCGTGTAGCAAAGTTAGGTTTTCACACTGTGTATTTTAACATTTATGCCATCATTTTTAACACAGTTGCGCACTAGCATTTATGTGGGGACTTGATCTTGCCCTTGCTCCCAAGTACAACCATTTTGAAAGCTGAGCACACATACGTGGAGGTGCTCTAGCAATTGCAAATATGTCGATGGCAATTCTTACTTTAAAGAATTGGATCTAGTTTCTGTGAAAGTATTTTTAACTATTTGACTTTCTGTTATGTTTGAATTATTTCAGAAAGAACATTTGCTTATTTTGCCAGCTCTTAGGAGCAAAAAGTGCCTTTTTCAGTGTGTTCTTCTCCCCCCTGCCAAGCTGTACATTAGTGTAAGTGACCGGCTCCAGTCTAGCCTGCGATGCGAAGCGGCGCGTGCGGAGATCTGAAGATCTTTCAGCGCTTCTCATCTGCGAACTCCCGAGCGCTAGCGAGGAGATTGAAGGCAGGGCCTTGTTAGCCGTAAATCAAAGCCTCTCCCGGATTCTCTGGGGCCTGAAATGGGTCTCCGTGGTCCCCAGGGGCCGAGAGAAGCCGCAAGTCGCTCTGCAGGCCTGGCGTTTTAATAGTCTCGAGTGCTGGGATGTTCTTTTCTGCAGCTGCTGCTACGGCTTTTGTATTGGCGAAGGGTCGGTTCAGTCAGCACTAGCTTGTAAGGCACTGCGTAGCTGAACAGTTTTAGATGTGTAGTTTTACTTGAGGGAAAATGCAATTTTTGTCAGTTGGTTTAAGCATCACTTTATCTTTGTCATCACGCTTTGACGGTCGAAAAGTTGTTTCAAATGGCTGTTATTGTTTGGACGTGTTCGCTGAAAAAGTGTTAGAGGGCAGATGCGTGGATGTTTTGGGGCATTGTGTGTACATTGTGTGTACTTAAAGATGCGTGTACTTGTGCGTACTTGGAGCCATCGGTAGTTATGTCCTGAGGTAACAGGCATGGCACAAAATACCTACTCGGAGTTTTGTCCGATCCTGTCGTTTCACTGCAGCCTGTCACTCTTTCAGATTTTTTCTTTTTAGCTTAAAAGATTTGCAGGACTACGAAGTGCTTGGCAGAACGCCCCAGACTTGTGCGGCTCGCTCGCTTCCCCCGTGAAAGGCCGCCTTGAACTTCGCCCATTTTCCCTTATCCTGAAGTATTTTCCTGCTTTTGTGTGGCGGGGGCAGGGCGGCTGCCGGGCCGGCCCCGCGGCGGAGCGGGGAGCGGAGGCTCCGCTTTAACCCCCTCGTGCCCGAGCAGGAGCCGCTAGAAACTCGGCGGGGCTGCGTGTGCGGGGCGTCTTCGCGCGGGGCGCGGAGGTTGATGTCCCCACGGAGAAGAGGGGAGCTCGCGGCGCGGGCGCTCCGTGCGCGGGGCTGCGCCCTGCTCCGCGTTCCTCTGCGCGCTGCGCCCCGTGCCCCTGCTCCCGTGCCCCGTTTGCCC
>JAWLRI010000032.1:2805362-2831566 GCA_034781795.1 Crypturellus tataupa
GAAGGAAAGACAGCCAGATGTAGTGTTTGGCACTGACGTCCAGATGAGTGATACAGTGCCTTTTCCTCCCATGGGCCTACATGAGCTTTTCCTTTGCTAGTAAACTTTTGCCAGCACTCTTATTCGGTCATAATTAAACTGTGGATCTTTTTATTCATTAAGGCTGCTCTGCACGAGCTCCTTGAATAACAGAAAAGACACTGGAAGAGAGGTTAGGAGAATCATCAAAATTGCTCGGTCTCTATTTCATTTCCTTTGGTATAAATGCCAGCTGCCTTTCGAATATGAAATTATTTTTCTTTCATGTCTGCTCCTAAGTTAAAACAGTCTGTTTGAAGTTTTATGTGAAGATATATATAAGACTTAAGTAAAATTAACTATACAATACCCCTGAAGCAAAGGGAGTATAACTTGCATGGAGTTTTGATTTTATTCTTTCTAGAGCACAGATCACTCTATTACAACATTTCTCTTTGTTCTTGTAGCAGGAGAAAAGGCTTTGATCTTATAAAGTATTTCCAGGCGTATAGTGGGTGGAAGTGCGGGTACTGTAGGGGAGCGTGGCTTGAAAATTGATAGCATGTGCCTGTTACGGGTCAGAGGTGACCTTTATGAGCTTGAAGAGTTGGTAAATAGATGACAAATCATATGATGCTCCAATATCGTGTTGCCTGAGGATTTATTTAATTTTTTGGGGTGTATCTTTACTGGCTTTTAACATTTTCTCTCTCAGGAATTCTGAAATTTCATATTCATTATTGATTAAATACATAGAAGCAAGACACGTGAATTTGGAGGGGGGATAATTTTTATATTACCGTTTTTAACATTACTTCTTAGCATAGGTGTCAAATCCTTGTTTAAACCTTTCCATACTTGGCAAACTGTTCGTACGCTGATTTTGATGTGTCTTGGTTTTAGCTGTGTTGCTTGTTCAGTTAGGAGTTAATGGCATCTGCATTGTTTGAGGTTTCTGAGTTTCTTCTTTGAGTTATTGTATTGGATTTTGGATATCAGCATCCTTGGATATCTACTGATGGGGATGTAAAATCTGATTTATTTACAAGCCAAATAAGTGGGAACTGACATAAAAAATGTGATTTAAACTTTTTATTAAATGTTCAATTCTTTTCAAACTTTTAAATTGTGTAAACCAGAATGTGTCTTAATATTAAAATAAACTCCCCCACCCCCAATATTCCAAGCACCCCAATATATAGTTTCATATGCATTGACACATAAATTAAAAGTTTTAAATCATGTTTTTTTTATACATGTTGTTAGAGCTTTATTTTATGTGACTTCTGGTACATTTTGGAAGAGTCACATGAAAGTGGAAACTATCTTTTGATGCAAAATCCATGCCAAGAAGTAAAATATTATGATTTTGTGTATTAGGCATTTAAAATATGTATATTTCAGAAATCATTTCCAATACATAAAGAAAAAAGATTTTAATCTGTTTCAGAAAGAAAAAAAAATACACTGCTCCAGGAAATTCAGTTCATTTTTTTGCTTCACCTGTTGATACACAAAAATACTTTACTATTTTTTTAAGTGATTACAAGTTTAATTCATGTAGAAATTTTTACAAATTTTGAAGTACAACAAAAAGTCATTATTTTTTTTCTTTCAAGTTTCCCCTTTACTTTCATTTCTACAAAATCAGGCTATAGACACAAAATCAAAACTTCCAAGTCACATTAAAAAAAAAATAAAAGGCACCCAGATGTTTGAGAGAAAATAATAGCACACATTTTTGATGGGAGAATAATAGCATGTGACGCTTTTTAATAGTTTAAACATCATTCTTTTTTCTTTTTCTTTTTTTTTTTTTTTTTGACCAGTAAGTAGTTAAACAGACATCATCATTCAGTTTTGTACTTTTTTGTTTGTATTTTATAATCAAGGAAACCAAAATAATAGTAGAGGAAGCTTAATTTCTTTTTTGTGCATAGAGAATAGAAGTTAAAGAATAAAAATATTTTTTATGCTTTTTCAGTTTATTTGAGCATTTAAAAACTAATTGGTTATTTTATAAATGTACTTTCTAAGAGATCTAACAATCCTGCTGTTGGATTATTTTACAGTTGATCCCAGTGACTACTATGTCAGGTTTTCCTTCCCAAATAAAATCATTTTAGGAAACAGCGTTGATTATATTTTGTGTGACCTGTGACTGCTCTTTCATAGGAGAACGAGCTCGTGGCTGGGTTGCACAGCATTGTTGCGTCCTCTGGGTAGCAGGGGATTATTCGATGCACTAGTCTGCATTTGAATGTGCTTTATTATTGAATGAATGCTGTTTCCGTAGCCCAGCTGAAGCACTTAAATGGAGTTTCTGCATGCATGTAAATTGCTACAATAGCTATTAACGAAGGGAGTACAAAATTCTTGGGGTGCACTTTTGAAAATATTTAATGTTTTGTGCTTTCTGTTTTGTAAGCTAGCTCGTATGAAGATGGTTGGAGAAAATAAGGATTCTTGAGATCTTTTAGAGCACAGAATGTGTGTGTAAATGTATGTACATGTGTATCTATATATGCATACACGTGTGTGTGGATGTATTTTTAGTACATGCAATTTAGCCTGTCTTGTGTTCTTTGTCATTCTTTGAGTTATAACACTGAGGTGTATATTTGATAATGTTGCATAATGCTTAGACAGTACATGACAGTACACTTTTATTTGTAGCTGATATGCAATAAATAATGTACCAAAACTGTTAACGTCAATATAAAATGTTTTCAGTTTGTAAATTTTAGAGTAACCAGGTGCTAACAAGAGTGATTCAATTCTGCTTTTATTGGTATTGGGCTAGTTAGTATACAGAGAGAAAAGTACCATTAAATCCGTTCTGTACCATATGCTGCCCTCAGCAACTTAGACAAGGTCAAAGCTAACATTTGTAAGTCAGGACAAATACAAGATCATCTGGAAAATCTCTGGGGGTTCTCTGCTGCGGACAGTGAACGAGGAGCAGCCCAAACCCTGGCCAAGGAGATTTGCTCATGTTCTCTTCTCCCTTCCTGCTCCCCCAAAGCGTGCCACGAGTTGGGCTGCAGCAGCCCCACCGTTTTCCCGGTGTGGTCGCGTTGCTGCCGGCGTGGGAGCCGGTCCCCCTGCGCGGGCGGCGGCGGCAGTGGCATCAGGTGCTGCGCGGGATGGAGCCGAGGAGCCGCCGTCGGCAGAGCGGCCGCTGCCGTGTCGCGCGGCCCAGCCAGGCTCGGCAAATGCAAGAGTCCGAGCTGCAGCACCCAGGGTGTTGGTGACTTCGGGGAAAACAAACAAGAGCAAAAGCTGTCCCGGCTCTCGCACTGTAGTCGGGGCTGGTGTCAGGCGTTCCTGTCATAGCCGCAATAATTTTCTGATAAACGATGAGCAGGTTGGGAAATAGACTCATTAGTTTAGCTTATCCTCATTTTTTGTTTTCTTAACCATTTCTGAATTTAAACAGGAATTTCTGAAGAATCAGTGGTATGTGTTATTCAGTGACAGTGTAGTTTGAATCTGAAAAGTGGGAGGAAAAGAGCTAGCTTAGCAAATACATTAGAAAAAAGACTCTGCAAACATACACAAGGATTTATTTTTGGTGGTGTTCCTGCTGCCTCACCTTTTGGCTATCCCTTCTCTGCCTCACACTACAATAATGATACTAAAAAAGCATTTCTGGATGTTGATTTTGGATGCTTGGTGAGTTGGCCTACACTTTTTAATGTGACTGTAGGGTTGTTTCTTGCTGAAGAAACTAAGGAGAGCTTGTATATATCATTGCAGTAGGATTCTGCATTTCAGAAATACCCAAATAGGCATGTATAGCATGCCTAAACTGCATAAACATTTATTTAAGATGGTATTCAGTCTAGCTACTTGAAGGAGGTTGAATTTTATACCATCCTTAAAAATTATGGGCAGCCTCGCAGATGAGACTGATGCTGTGTGCTCTCTGTGGAGTGTTTTATTTTCCTTCTGGGCTGTGAGAACAGGGTTTAAAGCATATGAACCTCACACCTGGTGCTGGAAACAAAGTAGAATTTGGGACGTGAGACAGTGAATCTTGTATGTTATGGTTTATATTATGGTGGTTCGGTTTATTGTCTTGCTTAAATATTAGCTAACCAAAAGTGGATTTTTTTGGCAACTTTTGCCTTGCTTTAAAGAGAAGAATGGAAAGCTGTAGCTAGCATTGCACGTTCCTGTAGCGCATGCTTTAGAAATATAATAAACACAAAAATAGTGCTTCCTTTTCCCAGAGCTGCCTTTCAGCAGAATGAGTTTTCGCCACAAAACCGGCAGATAATACACTGTAAAATTTTGCCACATGTACAAATCATTCATCAGTGCACACTTGCTCAGAACATGACTGATGCAGCTGGAATGTAGATAGGCCAGTTAGCAGAGGCTGCAGGATGGGTTCTGCTCTTGTGCTGCCTTCTGAATGCTCGCTGTCTGCAGCTGCGTGCTAATATTTTCCTGCACTTCCAAGAATTGTTAGTAACTAGATTTATATGAGTAGCCCAATTCATAGCTTTGTAAACAGCATGCGTGATGGGAGACTTTAACTTGCGATAGCATGAGCTCATCAGAAGTAAATTTTGATTGCTTCACCTCTATTTTTAATATGCTTTTAACATTATTATTAAACGTTGGTAATTTTTTTAAAATTTCAAACAAATTAAGGGAAAATTGCTTGAGAGGAAGTATGCCAAAAGGAGTACTGCAAGTGTTATATTAAGGGCATTTATAGGATAAGGCTTGAACTTTCTTGTAGCGGAGTAAAATCTGTTAAACCTGTATCTTCAGACAAATATTCGTGTTATTGACACCTTTATTAGTAAGTAAAAGCACATTGCATAACTCTTTGATACATTTTAGATATGTTAAGGCTTTAAATGACTGACTTTTATGAAGGTGTTCATTAAATACGTTAAGAACGATTGTAGATTTGAGAACTAGGTGCTTATGTTTTGTTAAACGTGTTCTAGTAGGGATCGTGTCCTTTCAGTTCTTTTTTCTGGAAGTCAGGATCACCTTCAAAAACAAAATCCTTGGCCATGAGGGCACCATCCTGTCTTTCTAACTGGAGAAATGTGAAATAGCTCAGTCTGAGAAGAGACAGAAATGGATCTCTGCCTTCATGTCCTTTGCAACTCATTTGTTCTACTTTCCTCTGCTGAGGCCATCTAGCCTTCAGAAATACTGTGGCTGGAGGATTAATGTATATTCTAGCACAGTTCCAAAAAAGAGTCGAGTCTTCCACTTGATCAGTCACTTAAAAAGCTGTGTTTGGCATGTGTTTATCTGGAGGGAATTTCTCATTCATACGAGGAGAGTGTGGTTTGCTTGGCAGTTGGGAGATGTGTCCTGTGCCCCCAGGTGCAGCGGGTGGGGGGGGTCAGGAGAAGGACTCCTGCCTACCCCCTTGAAGAGAACCATCTTCCAGGGAACCTTTGTAGACACTGTGAACTTTGGCCAGAATTCCTCGTCTCGATGGGAACATCAGCCAGGAAAAACTAGTTTGCCCCCTGGATGTCACCGCTACGGGGTTTAGTAGCCAAAAGAGGACGTCTTCAGCAGCCGTGTTGTATTTATAGCTGCCGTACGGAGCTGGTGCGCAGGGGAGCGCGCCGGCGCGCACCCCGGTCCCGCGCGCTCTGCCGACCGGGGTCCTCGTGCCCACTGCGCGTTGGGAGGGAACGAAGTCGCCAGCCTAACACGGTTCTTCCTAACTGCAGAATATCGTTTCTCTGTGGTCAACTTTTTGATTCAAAAGCTTTGTATTTGGTATTTGGTGGACCTTGGTGTAATCTTAGCAAATTTTCTTCTCTGCTTTTGAATTTTGTTTGTAGTAACACAACATAAAAATTATGATTAGGTCATTAACCAGAAAAAAACCTGGCGCTCATCTGCAGGTGATCAGATGACATCAGAGGACTGGTTTTAATTTGTGGGTAGTTCTGATTGTAACTAAAAGAGACTTGCTCTTTTTGTGGAATTGGCTGGCTGTTTCCCCACATCTGGAGTTAATGAAGTCTTTGAGACCACATCAGTTGTGTTTTGCCGCAAGAACTCTTTGATCTAAAAAATCTAGACTGGCACAAGTGCAGCTTCATAACATTGCAGCTATGTTTTCGCAAGCTATAGTTAAGATACCAAAACAAGTAGAAACTATATAAAGTTATACGTCTGTGCTAGAACTTTCATGTAGCTGTTTGGAAGGGCCTCTTTGACATTAATATAATTCATAACATTTTTATTATGTTAATGGCTTGTACATGTGTATCTGTAAAGGACACATTTGTAGGAGTTAGGGTTTTTCACTTTAATTTTACTTTTGAAATACTATTTAATCACTTTTTATAAATCATCAAATTATATAAAATTGTGAATTTTCAGAGCTTATATTTACAAGTCTTATTTATAATGTCAGAGTTTAAAGGAAATATAATTTGTCATTGTAGATTATTCCACATTAATCAATGTGAATCTTTATGTCAATGATAAATGTCATAAAGCTTTGTTTCCACTGCTGTCCTGTGACAGTGATAGATTAACCATCAGCTATAGCATATGCTGTGTTATTCTGCACAATAGAGAACTTGTAAATGAAGCCCAGTTTTGCCTAATATGTTTGTAGTCTTACGACTGTGAGTATTTACAAATTGACAGACTGACATTTCTGTTAAAAGTATGTCTGAGGCATGGAATATACATGCGTTCATCCTATATAGTAAATACATATGTACTGTTAATATTGCTTATAACATATTGTCATTCTGTCACTCAGATTTGGTTAGCATCTATTTTAAATGTATTCAGAAACTTAAAATTTGCAGGAAAAATTTTGGAGAAAAACCCCCACCCCAGAAGTTTTTTTTTCTCCTTCTAAATTAATGTTTTTTTTTTTCCCTTTTATATTTGAAATTTGCATCAAAATAAAACAAACGTATAACTAGAAGTCTCCTCCCACCCCCACTTGGCTTCTGTTTGTCAGGTGTCTTTTTCCCTGCCACTCTCATCACAAGGCTACTATTGGCAAATACGCCCTGGCTCAATTCTACTGTCAATTATATAAAAAAAAAAAAAAAAAAAAAAAAAAAAGGGAGGCACTTGCCCATTGTATGTGTAGACTTACGTCTGTTTTTGCATAGGAATGGGTAAAAATACTTGCTTTAGAATTTTAGACATTACTTTTCAAGTTGCACTGCTCAAGTTTTGAAGTTTTAAAATTAAACATTAATATGTGTGTTATTTTATCTGAAGCACTAAGTATGCAGAAGGTGAACAATATAAAAATAAAAATACCACATTTCCCTCCACCCCCCACCCCTTTTTTTTCTTTTTTTAACTGTGTAGCAAAAAGATGCTTTGCTCCAAATGTTCTATTTCGGTGTTTTTTTGCTGCTGTATTTGTTAATTTTGTTTTTTTAGCTGATTTTCTTTACGTAATACATACTGTGGTATTCAGTATATTGTCTAAAATACTGCTAAAAAGAAATAGTATCTTTTATAGCAATTACGCTAGGGTAGAGTGCTTGTTTCTGAGGAAAATTGATTTTGTTGATTGAACTTATTTCTGAGTATGTGTTTTATTTCTTAGAGTGACTGAGTTTAAAAACATGTAATCATTGTGTTTATTTGGCCTTTTATATAGTCTGAGTTGTTGAAAGAATTGGTTATTTGCAAGTTCAGAATGACCAAAAAAGTGAACCGCAAGATTAGTACTACACAGATAGAAATGAATGGTGCTGGTTTTCTTTAACACTAGCCCGGCATGAGAAAAATTTGCTTGGAAGTGCAGTTTTAAAATTTTTCCACAGGCCGTGCACTTCCATTACGTATATTTTGGATGGTTTTACAAAGGCACACGAGTTTCTGAATGGATGATACAGCAGTCACATAAAAATCCTCCCATTTTTCACTGGATGAGCTTTTGTTTTGGGATTGTGGGGATGCCAGTTAATTAAATATTCAGAGAGGCATACATTTGTGTTAAAATAAAATTTGTTGGATAGAACAAGCTGTTTTATCTTGTTCTTTTTATCTTGAGCAACAAGTCTGTGCAAGTTATGCTCTTGGAAAGCAAACTCAGCATTCAAGCGTTTATCAGGCCACCTGGCTGAGCTGGCATACCACAAAGTGTGGTGTTAGGATTGCTCTCTACTTTCTCTGTACTGTGGCAACTTGCTAAAGAGCAAATAAAACAAGGGTGACAAATGGTGCAGCTTGCTGCACTGTTCTTTTATTATTATTATTTATTTGGTTCTCTGTGCCTGTATGCTGTCCTGGTGAGTTTCCTGGCTTGTGATACCCAACTACTGCTAACAATGTGTTTTTTCTGGTCTCCAATGTTTAGGTGTATGCACCATCCCCAAGTTCTGATGATTTCAACAGAGAATCTCCAAGCTACCCATCTCCCAAACCACCAAGCAGTATGTTTGCTAGCACTTTCTTTATGCAAGGTAGGTAAAATGGCTTTTAAATATAGATATGTATAACTTGTCCTTTCACCAGAAATCTGAGATTATCCACTGCTACCCTGAATGAATGCCTAAACTTTAAGGTAACATATTGTGCTATGTCTTGTGGCTGAGTTTTATGTACTTTTGAAACAGTTAGATGAAGGGAGCTGTCTGTTGATTTAAAGTTTTCCTGGTGACATTAATTGCTGACTGAAATTTAAAGGGATTATACACCAGGCCAGATGGACAGAATCCTCCATCCTTTGATTTGTAGGGACTGCAGAGCAGCACACTGCAACGATATAGAAAAATGAGGTGAGGGCTCCTCGACTGCTCAGGAATTTGGCTGTACAGTATCAACTAACAGGCGTAGTTCTCAAATGCCTGTATGTCCGGCATGCCAAAAAAGAGGGGGTTGAATTGAACAAACCTAGAGCAGAATTCATTTCCTCGTCTTTGTGTCAAATAAGTAGCTCATGCTGTAGTCTGACGAGGTTTTGAGGATGTTGAAAGCCTGGAGCCTGAGTACAGCAGCATGCAGAGCACCTCAGTTTGTGCTACTGAAGGAAAACTGCGTTGACACACTTGGGTCTAAGGCTTATGTAATATAGTCATTTCAGTTATTTAAATCTGCTTATGAAATGTTTTTTATGGTACTAAGGTATTTTAAACTCTAAATTGCTTATTTTAGGTTAATAGATGTTTTGCACTGTGTGTTTATGGTGAGATCTGCTTAACCAAGCATCTGTCCTCTCCATCCCATTTTTATTATTTCTTTTTGTCTGGAATTTTTATCAACTCTCTTGATATAAATCTGGCCCTACTGAAAGTCTGTGTAATTAGCAGAAGTACTTGGTATTTTCTCAGCTGTGGCTGGATTGTATTTCAGCTATAAAGCCTCTGGTGGGTTTTGGGGGAAGGACTGGAGGGGGAAGGGTTCGTGGGTTTTTATGCTTGTTTATTGTATAAATACAGCAAGTGTGGTAGCAGAAAAATAGAGGCACAATATAAGCTATTCACTATTTCCCTATTGATATTTGTCTGAGTAGCTAAATTATGTATTCTTTTAAATAATTTCCTAAAGGAAAGAAGATGTCAGTACTCTCGCATGAAATATATTTTTCTTTTCTTTTTCTTTCCTTTTTTTTTAATTAAATAAAAAAGATGGGACCCACAGTTCTTCTGACCTCTGGAGTTCATCCAACGGCATGAGCCAGCCTGGCTACGGAGGAATGCTGGGGGGCTCGTCTTCCCACATGTCCCAGTCGGGCAGCTACGGCAGCCTGCCCGCGCACGACCGCCTGGTGAGTTAGCAGCAGCGCTCAGACCCCTGCGTGGACATTGCCCCTCAAGAGTTCGTTTCCTGTTTGCTGCTCACCAATGTCAGTTTAAAACCCTGTTGTCAGGACTCACAATCTTAAAATATTTGATCTATGTCCTCTTGTTTAGGTGCATCACGTAACAAAAGGCTGTGGCTGGGTATTTAGGAGTTCGTTTAAGGGGCGGATGAGTCACTTTAAATATTGGGTAAAGAACTGGGTCCTGTATGTATTAAAATATCAAGATCTATTTGGAGATTACTAAATTGTCTTATGTCTCTTTTCTCTCTAGAGCTATCCCCCACACTCAGTCTCTCCTACGGATATAAATGCCAGTCTTCCTCCAATGTCTAGCTTCCATCGTGGCAGTACCAGCAGTTCTGCTTATGTGGCTGCCTCACACACTCCACCTGTTAATGGATCAGATAATATTCTGGGTAAAAACATTCATCGTGCTGTTTTTATTTATTTATTTTAAACATTAATATTACAAGGCAAAGAAGTTAGAGCTTTACAATGCATAAAATTACTCCTATTTAATTTATGTGCTGCTTGTAGTCAGGAATATTAAACAACTCTGACGCTTGTTCTCAGTATGGCTGAGGTGTAGGAAATTGGTTTGTGATCAACAGAAATCTTACAGATTTATTTGTTTTTGTGACCAAGTCCTTGGCTAAAAAGCTGTATTCATTTAACTTAACAGTTGTTATGCTTCCACAGTTGAGTATATCTACAAATTGGTGATTCTGGTATTAGAATTTTCAGAGCTACTGCTGTATCACTAAGATATTGTGCAGGACAAGGGTAAGGAAGAATGTTTCTTTGGGCTTTAAGGAGCTTGATAAACTGTATCGTAAATTCCTCCCTTAACTGATTTAAAGATTAGTGACTAGCCAGTATGGTGGCTAGTTTAGGCTCTTCAGTACCTAACTAGAAAGCAGAAAATGTAGGATGAAGATCTGTTCTTTGCGCGTATTTGATAAGTATGGAATGTTTTGATCTTTTTCCTTCTTTCTCTTCTTTACCAACTTGGGAACAGTCATAAGGGTTGAAATGCAGCCTCTTGTATTCTATTTTTTTCCCCTTAGATGTAATGATGTACATATCTCCAGATACAACTCTAAAAATTAAGTGACTGTAGATATCTTTAAATTTGATATGGTTTGTACTTAGCTTTGTTTCAGTAAGCAGAATTTAGTTGACTATATTGACTTTATTTTCAGAACATGTTTTAGAGTTGGATCTTTAAACAGACCTCAGTTAATAAATCTGCACGTGAAATTTAAGGTTGAAAAATCCAGCTCTGCCATAACACATGAAACAAGATGAGCGTTGTGTCAGTTGGATTTCTGGTTCAATGTCCCGCACACATTAAAAAGTTGTTGACACTCGATTCTGATTGATGCAGAAGTAAGATTTGCTTTCAGAGGATCTGCCTTCTACAGTGACGTCTGTATTTCAAGGGATTCAGGTCTCTTCTGTGTTCCCAGTTAGTTGGGCCTTCGCTTGGTTTAACGGTGTTTGGAGTGAAAGGGCACACACAGCTCCCAACATACAACTAAAGAAGAGTAATGGCAGCAGTGACAGAAACCCTGGTGGATAAAGAGCCTTTCAGGGATTTTCTAAAATAAAGATTAGAGCTCATCACATAATTAGAGCAGAAGAGCAAGGAAACACACACAGAGTTCTTGTATCTTCATGAGTTCAGCTTCTAGAATTAGCAAAATGTGCAGCACTTCAGTGTTAAACTTTAGGAGTCAGGTGTAATAATATAATTTGCTTAGTACTTTGGTTTTTGTTTTACATGTTATTGGAATTAATCTGTGATACACATAGCTAACTTACCGTGGTGATACTCTGATTTTTAAAGGAGAGCACCTAAATTGTTTTATTTTGTTTTTAACATAATGAAGATTGATTCTGTTAACATTGACTGCTTTAGAATATCCTCTTTTAAAAGTTGTTTTCTTATTGTATGCAATTAATACAATAATAAAAGTAAGTAAAGCTTCAGCAACAATAAGTATTGGTTTACTTTCCATGTCACAGGAAACAGAGGAAATGGTGCTGGGAGCTCACAGACAGGTGATGCACTTGGAAAGGCACTGGCATCTGTAAGTAGTAATTAGAATGTTCAGATCTTCAACGTATGGATCATTGCTTTCGTTATTTATATTTTTGTTCATTTTCTATTATCAAATCAATAGTTTTAGGTATGAAGATAATGAACTATGATACAGTGTCAGATGGTATAGAAATGGCCATAAACAGGCAAATGAGATATGCTT
Source organism: Crypturellus tataupa (assembly GCA_034781795.1). Taxonomy (NCBI): domain Eukaryota; kingdom Metazoa; phylum Chordata; class Aves; order Tinamiformes; family Tinamidae; genus Crypturellus; species Crypturellus tataupa. The sequence continues at coordinate 2,817,432 of JAWLRI010000032.1, forward strand.
TTATTTGTAGGAGACTTGTTCTGATCTTCTTTTTTGGATGATCAGAAAATTAAGGATGAATATAGTCCAGAAAGTTGCATATACAAAGTAAAATTCACAAAAAAACTCTATATTTGGTCTAATCATAAAGTAAATCTTTTTTTTTTTTTCCCATATACTGTTCTAGTTAAAGTCAAATATTTTTAACATTACTCTCAGAGCAGATCCTGCCTCAAGGTTTAAAATGTTTTCTCAGTGGCCTTATAAAACTGAGAAATTTTGAAAGCCGTGCTGTACAGCTGTAATTTATGGAACAGATTTTAAAAGCCTGTGTATGCGTTAAGTTTAAACCTTAATTAATGTTTAAATAATACAGGTAATGCAAAACATTGCAAGTATTTTCATTCTGTTAAAATTACTTGAAGCTCTGTTTACATATTGCAGATGCAACAATTGTATTAATACTGTCAAATGAAGAAGAGCTTTTTTATAAAACAGTATATAATACAGCATGTTTTGAAAACAGTTCTTATGTCTGTATCTGGCTTAATTCTCATTATAGTAGAAATTGCCGCTGAGGGTGGTGATTGGGGAAGCAGTTCAGATTTCCTGTGCTTATCCTGGCAAAGGATAGAGGGCCGTGGCAGCCCCGGCAGAGCACCTCGCTTGCCTTCTGCTTCCCTGCCCTCATACCGGCGCATGCAAATGTGCATTTTCCTGCAGCTCCTGTTACTCCTGCTTCCATCAAAGGGTAGTATGTTAAAAGATTACTAGGACTGATAGTGTCAGGGGACTCTTGTAACGTCTGAGTTGGGTAGGAGGGCTCTGACCTACAAGCTTTGAGGAGAAAAATGTTACTCCTTTGCTTTGGAGGATCCAGCAAGCAGATAACAATTCTCGAATACAGTTAATGCAGTTTTTGCATTAATGCTCTTTTTTTTTTTTTTTTTTTTTTTCCTCCTGTTTAAGACCTACCAGAAAAGAAGTGGAATAATTTTGAGTCTTAAACAACCCTCCTTACATGCTTCAAGCTGTTCATTTCTGTACAATGTTTTAGGATGACTGTTGTTCTGCAGCCTCCCCAGAATTTGTTTGACATGTTGGTCAGGGAGATCTCTCTGACTTTGAGGCTGTTCATTACTCTACACATTTGTTACAAATATATAGTTATTCTCTTTCAGTCTACAAGATCCTCAGGTAGTCATGCCTGTGCTGAGAAAACCAGGCTGATGTTTTGAGGAAAAAACTCTCAATATATTGCGAGTGGAAGTCAGTCCAGAAATGTTTAGTGTAAGTGGTGGGTGGGCTTTGGTCGCCATGGCAGCGCGGTTGTGTCATCCGCTCCCGCCGCTTGGCAGAGCAGGCAGGTCAGTCCATAAATCACGGCTGTCGGAGCCGGGGGTGATGCTTTCCATCTGTTCGAGCGCTGCGGGCCGCCCGGCGGCTCCCCGGCCCCGCGACACCGACGCGCGCGTGGGCCAGCGGAGCCGCTTCCCGGAGCTGCTCCCTGTCCTGGAGAAGGGAGCTGCCCTGTTTGCAGGTGAAGGTAGTGCATATGGATTCCGATTGCTAGCACGCTCGGAATAGTTCTGTTTGAGCCAGGACTTAGTTAAATGCTCCCTTCTTAAAAAAAAAAAAAGAAAAAAAAAAGCCTTTTTGTTAGTGTTTTAGACAGTACTGCTGCTAAGAGTAATTTCTCATTCTAAAATAATGTTGATGCGCATCTTACAATAGGCCTTTCATGTGCGAAACATCAGAGGATACGACATTTGTTCTTCAGTTTAGGTATTAAAGACCGTACAGAATAGTATGTGATTAAACATGTAAGGCCAGATAATACATTTGCAAAGGTTCTTTTATTTTTGGTTTAAGCCTGGATAATTGTGGTCTTAATCTCAGAGTAGGCAAGAAAGAGAATTGTACATGAAAGTATTTACACAAAGTTCCCAAAGCCCTGTGGATTATGCATTAGTTTGGATAATGAACTAGTATAGACAGAAAGAAAAGAAAATCTGGGTATTCGTGCCATTTCTAATGTGTTTCCCTGAACATTTGCCAAACAATAACCCTTTAAGATTGTGCCCATGGAGGGTTATATGGCAGGAGAAACATCTGGTTTATTTCATTGCCTAATGCCAAATCAAAACACTTGGTCTTTAATTTAGAGGAGATCAAACAGGAGGACTGTTTAACTTTGTTGATTATATCAGCCCTCTTTGTGATAACTTATGTTTTGATTCCTACCTCCGCGCCGGGGTAAAGGCCTTTGTGTGCTCTGGCGCTTAAATAGCCACTGGTCTCGGAACAAAAGAGAAGAAAATGTAGGGAAGTTGACTTCTAAAAGTAATTCATGAATTAAGTTTCTTTGTTGCTTTAGACTCAATAACATTAGCATAACAAAGGCTAACTGAAATGTACACTGTAGTGTTTAAAAAATTGGACTAACAGCTCCGAGGTTTGGCTCTGCGGGCTCTCCATTGTGCGGCCTTTGTCTCGGCGCCTTTTCATTAGGCGCTGGCATATTGGCACCCCGCGGCCGCCTGGCCCGCGACCGAGGGGAGGAGGCGGCGCATTTGTTGCAGGAAAATGAGTCATGTCACCGTTTAAGCCTGGCAGAAGGTGTCAGGGTTGTTCATCACTGGTCATTTAACAGTGCAGCAGCCAGGCGCTGCATGCGGAATGAAGTCTGACGTTGTATTTTATTCGGGGCTTTCTTCGCGACGCGCTTTTTCGCTTATAAAGTGCGGTAAAAAAAGACTGCCAGGTAGAGCAATGGAAAAGGCTTTCGGAGAAAACTTGAGGGGACTTACTGTGGCACTGTTTCACTTTTAGTATCGCAGCTGTCTTCCAAATAGTTGACAATTCGTATAGCAATGTTCGGAACGGCCTGACCGAGACTTTACAAAGTGTTTTCACCGATGTGCGATGCGTTAATTCCTGCAGTGCCTCAAGTGCTTTGTTCTCCACGTTTTCTTTCTAGCACACATGAAAAGGATGTGGTCTTCTCATTAGGGAGGTTAGGGTGTTTTCTAGTGCAGAAGAATGTTAGGCCAGGAAGGAGCATGTGCTCTATCAGATCCTGTTTTTGTCAGTTCACAAAATACAATATGCAACTTAACCAAGTTCCAGTTTATTGTCAGCTAAGTGCTGAAATGTCAGATTGTCTGTGTGAAGAGACATCAACCACGCTGCCAGTGAAGATTTTTTTTTTTCTTAACTGCCATCTGATGACTAACAAATCCTGGTCTCTGCTCAAGTAAAACAGGTTTGAACTGATGACCTATAAAAATATGTTCTAAATTCGCAGTCAGCTGCTAAACTTAATTCCCTTTCCAAAATGAATTTTCAAAGAATCTTGGAATTCTAAGTTTTAATTAAAATTGTGAGCATTATGTCTTCTAATTTATTTCATCTTCTCTATTACATTAAAGATTAGAAAAGGATAACTTACTGCAAGTGGAAGCTTAAAGAATAGAGTAGACTTACAGGAGCAGTTGAGATACGTGTGTGTATGTCTATATATTTATGTATTAAAAGAGAAAAAATGTATTTGCTGTAATATATAGTAACAGCCACAAAATCTCAGGTGGTTTTAGTTTACTAGGTACAAACTAGCTAGAACTGAAAGTTTTCTCCATGTTTTCCTTTGCAAAAAATTAGCTTTTAAAATGTAACCAATGTGCATTTACTTTGATAAAATCTTTTACCTCTCTGAAGATTAGGAAGTCATCATTCCTCCACGTTTTTCTGATGGTTTGTCCATTATAATTATCTAATGTATACAATTTCTCTTGCATGATAAAAGCTGTAATATCTGCTGCTGTTAAAGTTCAGATAAGATCTATGCTATTTGTGTCACTGTGCTTATTCTGACAACTATTTGAAAATGAAAGTTCTCTGGACATTTTTAGAATCTTGCATGTTATAAAGTAGGACTGTGATTGATTGGCCAAATTTATTATTTATTTTCATCAGTCCATGCTTTCATCAAGCATGAGAAGGATTTCAAATATCTTTTTAAAAAAAAAAAAAAAATGGGTATTGTGATGTGTATTGATAAGCAAATTTCTTTGTCTGTTACTAGATTTATTCTCCTGATCATACCAGCAGTAGTTTTCCATCAAATCCATCGACACCAGTTGGATCACCATCACCTCTTACAGGTAGAGACCAACTATTTGTGAATAATTTGATCATAGTTTTGAAAACATCCTCTTTGTAATGACAGGGAATTGGTAGTTGCTTCCTTGCATATTTTTTACATTATTTTTATATTATTTTTCTGTTGTAAATCTGAATTTATCCAAATTCTTATGTATTTTGTTATGAACATTCATTTAAGTTTTCGCAACTGACTCTGAAAATTAGCTTGCTAAAATAATAATTAAAAACGTTGAATAATCATACCTTGTCCCAGCTATTACAAATATCTGTATTGATCTGTAGCACTGGAGAAGAACAACATGCACACGTAAAACCTGCGTGCAGCTTTCAGCGACAAACACAGCAGATGTGCGCGCTCTCTAATGAAAACGCAGTAGTCTGCGAGATCCTTCAGCTTTAAAACAAGAGAGCTTTTCATTCATAGCTTCCATGAATGCTTTCATTCTGTGGGAGAAGAATTTCTGGCATTTTTCACAGTAAGCGCCATGCGCTGCGGCCACCTCTGTCACCTGCGCTTTGTGCGCGGCGGCGCGGGCAGGAGCATTCCAGCGCCGCGATGGGCCCGGGGCAGCTGCCTCCCGCGCCGAGCGCCAGCGCGGCTCTCGCAGACGCCGTGGCCTCAGCTGTCTAGTAAAAGTTGAACAGCTGTTCTCCATATAGAGAGCGCTGTGAAAGCTCCATTGACTTAAATTTGTTGTTTAACAAAGAACTAGAATTACAAGCAAGATGATGTAACTTTAACCCCGTTCTTTCCTATAGTGCAATTTGTTAAATTATTTAAAGTTCATACCACAGGCTGTATTCCCGTTTGTTGCTGCTGGATATATCCCTGCAGACTCCTGGCTGCTGATCACTTTTTTTGCTAGAGGTTTTCTTCAATAAAATCACATCATAGTCAAGGACAGAGAAAGTGAGCTTAGCAGGATGGTTGTGTGATGAATAAATTAATGAAGTTACTGATGTAAAGGACTGTCATATGCAAATGTATGTATATATGCATATGTATGTATGTAATGTCACTCAAAAAACTTGCATTGTTCAGACTTCACTCATGTTAAATGGAGACTGTTCTGGTTTTCTGGGGACTTCAATGGATTACTGAATATGTGACCTGACATACCTGAACAGCTGCTTTGGGCATTTTTTTTTTTTTCTGTATGATGAATCCATGTTGAATAGAGTAATGAAGGAATTTATTTGTGTATTATTATTATTATTTAGTGATTAGTCAATGAAAAATGTCTCCTGTGTCCTTGTTCTGCTGAAAAGACAGGTTAGACCAAAAATTATTCTTTTCTTCCTAACAACAAAAAAAAATACTGAAAGGAGCTACGAGTGGAGAAGAGTAGTGCTGTCCAAAGCCTTTAGAGTTTTAGAGATGCCACACTTAACTTTGTAAACATGGGGTTTTAGAATACAAATTTGAGTTCTCCAAAATGGGTGTTTTCTCTGTGCCTGCCTGTTGCAACCTCTATCAAATGTAAAACTCTCCAGAATTGGCACTTTAATTTGCATTCCTCATTTGGGAATCTAGTGAGTAAAGCAGTAGTAGATACAAGGAAGTAATACTGAAATCCTGCTCAGGCACAAATTTAGCATCTGTTGTACAATTATATCCCCCCCTTTAATTCCAGTAATACAGAATGTATCAAGCCTTTGGTAATTTGCTCCAGTAGTTAATTACCTTCATTTATGAATCTGGACTTTTATCTTTATTCCCAGATGAGTCACTAAGAACACAGTGAAGCACAATGTAAAGTAATTACTACTATATTTATTGCTATTTATACCCCTGGTAGCCATTTTTTGTCCTGACCCAAAAAAATTATTATAGATAGCACAAATGTTTTATGTATGTTAAAATAATATATTTTGGAGTATTTTAGCCTTCATTTCGATTGCCCTCTTTTGTAATCAACTCTCTGTTTATTTGTCAGTCTTAGTATATTAGATTTGACTAAGTCTTTGATTTACCTCCTCTTTAATTATACATGAGAGTAGGAGCACGTTTCCCGTTTCAAGCACTGAGAGATTGTTGCTTCGTGAGCCATTTAAATATAGAAGTTCATGTTTGAGCATTTGGCCTTTTCGTTGCTGGTGCATATGGATTGACAATATTATTTTTATCATTTTAAGCACAAAGCTTTTGAAACTGCCTGATACGAACTTGGACAAAATCCCCCAGGTTTGATGAGGCAGTAATGTGTGTCTCATCTTTGCTCCTCTCATTTAATATCTAGTCTTCCATAAATACATCAAAGCCTGGGTATGTTAAGAGACACCCTCGCCGGATGAGGGGCATTGCGAAGCGCCCAGCGCATCCGTGGGCCGACACATCCCGTGTCCGACAGGCGCGAGCGGATCGGGGCCCGCGCGGCAGCGATCCTGGCGCTGACCCCTGTAAAGCCGGCCGCTCGCCTGGCTTATTTGTTTTTTCGTGCTGCTCTGTTGGTGCTGCACTAAAAGCTGCAGTTGTTAATTGCAGGGCTGGTGCTGCCAGGCTGCTTTTTAACATAATTGGTGGATTTCATGCGCAAACTTCCAGGAGGGGGAGTGGGAGGAGGCAGGCAGGAAATCAGAGCCATCTGGCAACCTGCGCAGGCCTGGAAACACAATCCACCGCCCTAATGAAGAGCGCCAGCGTTGCTAGAGGTGTCATTAAAAACTGCAGGTTGCAGGAGGGCTCTTTGAAGGAGAGGAGAATGGGTATTTTTTTTCTTTTCCTCCTTTGCGAGAAATTCCACTCAAATAGTTTGGCTCTGGGCTTGCTTGAAGGAAATAGGACTTCTTCCATTTAAAATGGGTCCTCAAAGCTAGACACATGGGCTGCAAGTCACTTCTAAATAAAGGATTGCTTTATTTTCATAGTAGTTGCCTTTCTGCGCAGTACTGAGCTGATGCTGTGTTGTAGGAAGCAGCAGACTCGGGCCTTTAGTCGTGAGCATTCTTTGAAACCCAGCTCTGGTCTTGTCTCTAAATTGGACATTTAGCCAGATAAAAACTTTGAACGCTCAGCTGAGTCACAATAGTCTGAAGTTAGTTTTTTAGTGCTTTGCAGAAATAAGTTGGACTCTTAAGCATTATTCCCAAGTTTGGGAATGAGAATAATGCACAGAGAAAGTATAGATCCAAGACATGAAATATCTGTGTGAAGTGAAAATTTTTAATTATATCCTTATTCAGTGATGCAATTATATTTTAAAAGAGAATTCCAACACAGTTTTGGCAGCTCTGGGCTTTTATGAAATTGGAGATGCCTTTTTTTTTTATTTTTTTAATTAGAAAGGAAATATTTGGGTATTTTAATAGCTATGCAAGCTGCACTCTTTTTCTTAAATAAAACCCTTTCTTTAAAAGGTAACTACTTGCAGCTCTCTGAACAAAGGAACTGTAATGTTATTAAACCTTTTCCCAGTTTTCCAGACATTCAGCTCTGGCTGTTATTGAAAGAACAAGCCCACAGGCTCTTCCTTTAATGAGCTGCTTTGGATTGTATGTCCATAATTTATTAATGTAATTGCTTTATTATTACATTTGTATGGCTGAAAGGAAGCTGTCTCTAATGGACATAGAATTTCATGTAGTATCTTTATAAAAGATGCATTATTAGTTGGTGAGAAAAATGCATGTACTACTTCAGGCTTTGTTCTAGAAGTGCTGCTTTATTAGTTACTGCATTTCATATCTAATTATTTCTAAATTTTACATGATAATTAGGTATATTTGTTGGGTCAGATTAGAATGGTTATATATTTGAATTTGTAGTATATAAGTAATATAGATATAATTGCTGATTTGTTCCATAGTCAGTGTTTCTTTAGCTGAAATGAGATCTGTTCCAAATTACCTTCGATGTACCTGATGCTACAAAAGGAAATAACTCAAAGTTTGTTTGCTCTTTTAAACTTCACATACATTAAAATCTAGATTTTTTTTCTATAATTGAAATAAAAATGAATGCAGAATGAAGATAGACAAGATAAGGAAAGCTTTTGGATCTAGTTTTAAGCTTTATTGTTTAATAGAGAGGTGTTATTTAAAAATGTTTTCCCAAATATCCTTAATGTATTTTTTTTTAATATTAATTTGCTGTGTATTTCCATGAAAGTAAAGATATGCTTGCATATACTGAATATAAAACCAGGAAAAAAGATTCATTTATATTTTTATGTTGTCAATTCAAGTACAGTGCATGTAGTCTATTGCTATTTTCTAATGCTGAAGGAGGTTGAAAATGTCACTGCTTTGTCATAGTAACGTGTCCCTCAGCAATGCGGAATGAAGGAATTTGTTCTCCTTTGCAAACCCATATGTTATCCTACCTTTGTGCAGAATATGCTGGTGTTAATTATGTTAAAAACCTCCTCTCTGCTTCCTGCCTGTGCCGCACGGATTGTGAGTAACCTAGACAATTTTGACAGGTGCCAGTCAGTGGTCTCGGAGCGGAGGACAAGCCCCCTCATCTCCCAACTATGAAAACTCTCTACACTCCTTGGTAAGAAATGTGGAAAGCAACATACCACTTCTACTTTAGAGCTGAAGGCTTGTTTTTGTATAAATCCTGCATATCATTAAAGGGAACAGTAGGATAGCATTACAAATGAATTCTTTGCTAACAAATGGCCTGTTCAGTTGAACAATATAAGACGTGCAGGGTGTGTCTTTCACCATCTGTTCCCTGGGCATCAGGCTTCTGTGCTAAGGACAGCTGGTGCTAAAGCGCTGTTACGAGATTTTGGTACCTTTTCACAAATCCATAGCTAATTCTTATCTAAAGTTCAGTCTGGAGAAAAGATAAAGACTTCATGCCTTTGCATTTGCTTGTCCTTCCCATTCTTTCCCTGACATGGTATTCCCTTGGGTCTGTTGTCACTACATTATCATTCAAGTATTAATATATTTTATTTTTAGTAATGATGTTTATTAACATCATGTTCATTTATAAATAAAATGAGATGTTCATTTATAAATAAAAACATTTTAGAAACAAATACACAGAAAATAATCTGTTATTGGATTTTTTTTTGATTTGGGAAAATCTGCAGAGGATTTAAGTTACTGACTAGTTTCATAAATTTCTGGTACAGCTTTGGGATGGAAAGGGGAAAAATATGAGGGAACATTAAGAAAGATTTTGATTGCCTATTAATATTTCTAGCTTCTGCACATATGATTTCTTTTTTTTTTTTTCTTTTTTTTTCTGACTAACAGGAGTAAGTTTAAGCTAAATCAGTTTTCTTTTCTTCACAATTTTGGCAATTAAGTATGATTGGTATGTACATCTTAGGATCCTAACAGAACTGCAGTGTTAAATATTAGCCTTTCTTATCTTAATATAATCAGATCTCTGTTGCATTAACTTGACTAACAATTTATTGCTGACATGCACATCAGCTGTTTCCTCACCTCTTTTTTGAATTAATCTTAACCTGTGCTTTGCTTCCTGTTCTGTCTTGACTTTGCCAGAAAAATCGAGTTGAACAGCAACTTCACGAGCATTTGCAAGATGCAATGTCCTTCTTAAAGGATGTCTGTGAGGTACTATTTCTCTTTAGATGGTGCCTTTTTGTGTTTCAATTAATGCTTCCTTTGGATTCCCCATTAAAAGCTTTACTTAGTGTAGTGTGTGACCCAGCTTTGGGCCAACATCCTGCTAGTTTAGTTTCTAGAGAGCTGCAATGTCAGAATCAATTTTGCTTTGGTTTTTATTTTTTTTTGTCTTTTTTAAATAAATCTAAGCCTTAGAGACCTATTTTAACATATAGAGCTTGCTTTTTATTTCTGAAATATCTGTTTGTAGACCAATATTTAGAAAATGGTAATTTAAAGTTTTTTCCAATCTTCTTGTAATACAGGTTCTCAAAAAGCCCCTGCCCCTCTAAATTGTTACCATTGTGGCAAGGCTGGTTTTATGATGGTTCCTTCTCGTGCTGTAATAGTTTATTTTGTAGCAGTTCCTTTTTTTTTCTTGTTCATGCCACATAATAGAAGCTAAGTAACATTAACCTTATAATAAGCTTCACTTTAAAGCTGCCACCTATTTGTGGAATGAGTGCTATCTTGAGCAAAATCTCCAGATACCTTTTCTTTTTCTTGTTTGTTTGTAGTGCTGGTAGGTGCTTTCAAAGCCTTTTGATACTGCACTTCATCTTCCGTCTTTAATGTCTCCAAAGTAGAAACTCATAGAGTGTGAGGAGGCCTGGGACTGATGTGGTAGTGACTGTCAGGGTTCTCCTTAAATCCCAACAGCAGTCGCGGATGGAGGATCGCCTGGACAGGCTGGACGATGCCATTCACGTGCTACGGAATCACGCCGTGGGGCCTTCAACGAGCCTCTCGGGTGGCCACGGCGACATCCACAGCTTACTGGGACCATCCCATAACGGGCCCATTGGAAGCCTGAACTCCAGCTACGGAGCATCTAGCCTTGTAACCGCCAACAGACAAGCGTCGATGGTAACGATGTTTTAAAACATACTTGTGCGCGGTAATTATAGCTGCTAACTTTAAGTTGTAACAGAACCTAGTGAGTTAAAACTGGGCTATAAGACTAATATCTATCAGGACAAAACTACTAGAGGTTGTGGTGGAGAAGATGGCAGACAACCTGCACCTGCTATGGGTTTCCAATTAGAGATCTGGGGAGCGGGGACAGAAATGAGGGGGAGGAGAAAGATGGGAAAACTTAGACTTTGGCCTGGTCAGTGGCCCATAAAATCCTGCTGTGACCATATGCAGAAAGCTGAAACTTTCTGCTGAGCGTATTTCAGCTTATACATGCATTTTTTCCAGATGTGTAATAATTGGCAGAACAGTTTTCTCCTTGAAATGGTGAATAGGGAGATTGAATGGGAAAAGCAGTCAAGAAGGACTGAATTTCAAGTGTTCTGGTCTGGAAAAGCTGTTTATTGTAAATTGGAACTAGTCTTCAATAACAGATGCTGGCAGAGGACGGGAGGAAGCTGTTGGAATGTGGAACCATAGTGTGTGCAGGCTCAAAATTTAAACTTTTTTTTTTCCAAATGAAAAGGAGTTCGAGCACAGCTGTAGTATAAGTAACAATGAAGAGGAAACAACTTTTAGATTAATCTCCAAGAAGAGTGAAATAATTCAATCCATCTCTCTTAGTTTCTTTAAAAATGTGAACTGTACTGGAAAAAAAAAAGATGAGTTAAGCCCTTCGTAAAGCAGGAATATGTTAAAAGCATTATATAGTAAATGAATTCTATTTGTAGTGTTTCTCACTTCCCTCTTTCTTCCTTTTCATTCCCTCCTTCTCAAAAATGCTTAAAGAGCTTTTTTAAAACACGCTCGTTTTAGCAGTGCCATGTGTTTGCATGTTTACAGCGTCATTTTAAAGACCAGTTACATGCTGTGAAATTTTCTGTTATAAAACAGATTCACAGCTGGGTACTGTGTGATCAAGGCAAAATTTCACCTATCATCAAAATAATTAGGTACCCCAATTGCTGAAGGGTTTGTATTCTATAAAAACAGAATTAGTTCCAGGCTCTCCCATTTGCACGTCACACATCCATTTATATTAATTTCAGAACCGCTGCAGTAAACATCAAAAAGAACTGGGTAGTTTCTGTAAGCTGTGTGTGTTTGGGGGCTTGGAGGCAGGGAGTTTCCAACTGCATATCCAGCTTTAGGCTTCTTTATAAGTTCACAGTGGCTTTTAGTAATGAAGTGATAAATAAATACCTTAAAATTAGATTTTTTTTTAATGCAATATCCTATTTAATTTTTAAATAATGTTAAGAGGAAAGTTTTACAGTGTTTCAAAGTAGACTGAAATTTAGTCTAACAAAAGAATACTACTTTTTATCTTAAAGGTATAGTATGAAATAGGTGACTGAAACTGTAATGACAAAATTTCTCTCTATTTGCCTTGCAAAACCTTCTGGTACTGCTGCTCGGTCAGATGCAGTCGAACGTAGGTAGTGCAAAAATATACACAACTGCTCTGTTTCTGTTCTAGACTGACCTATGACAAATGCCTTAATTAAGTTTTGATTAAAATAGGTGACAGTGGAAAATTGCTCTCCAAAATGAATAAAGGTTCCTAGGTCTGCTGTAGTTTAATGTAGTTGTGTGATTAAAATGTAATATGGACTTGATTTTATCATATAATGATGGATCTGCAGCTCTGGTTGAGGGATGCTTTTTAACTGTTCATAATAAATGTAGATTAGGGAAACGAACAAACAAACAAAAAAGCTTTTGTTCTTCATCCTGGCTGAGCAAAACCAATTTTCAGATCAGATTTGACTTGAAAATTGAGTGAGCTAAAGAATTTCTTGGATTAACCTTAATTTTATTACACGGAAGAGCTGGCTCCACCAGCCGGCTGCTGCCCTGGTCTTTCTGCCAGGGCTTGGGCCCAGGGCGTCGCTCGGTGCTATCGAGTTGGCCAAACTGGGGGCGAGAGCTGGGCAGAGGGGCCTGTCCCGGCTCAGGGGACCCTGCGTCCCGCGGGGAGCTGCCCAGAGGCACCGCTGAGGCGCCGCGGGCAGCAGTCACCCCCTCTGAAACGGGGTTTCTTTTGCTCTTTGCTTTTCTTGAAGCTGTAAGTGTAGAAGGGTAGAGAACTGGACACACACTCTGCGTCTGTAAGAGCTACACTTTGTTCAGAAATTAAATAACTCTTCATTTTAAAGGACCTCCCATAAATTTTAAGGCAATGATGGGTATTGGCTTAGCATGATGAGAAAAGTCAACACTGCTAGGGATACTTCCCTATCCTGGCTTCTGTTTGGGGTGATACAGGGTTCTTTTTATTTTGGTCAGGAAATGTTTCTATGGGATTTAGCGATAAATGAAGCTTCCTTGTCTGGGAGTAAAAGATCTTTATGCAAGACATTTTTGTTCTTTAGCAAAAATAAAAAAAAAAGAATAAATTAAATTTCCCTAGAAGAAGATGATCTTGGCAAAAGGAGCTAGGAAATGAGTAATTTAACTCCTTTTTATGTAATTAGTGTAACCAGACATGGTTTTATTTTAACATTTGCTTAATTTTTGAGCCAGATTTATTTTAAAACTCTAGTTGACTTCATTTCCTGTTCCCCGAACGGGCTCGTTTCCTTTAGCTGGGCTGTCCATTAGGCTTGCTCAAACTCATCAAATACTTGCTAAGTGCCCTTTGAAGTCGGCTTGTATTTTGTTTTGTGCATTGCTGCGCAGTCGAGAAGGAATACTCCTTTTGTTCTTATTCAGGCTGCTTTTTATTTGTCCTTGCAACACAACGGAAAAGGAACAGCATGGATTGATTAAAAGCAAATGAATAAATAAAGGCCAGGAGAGGCGGCTGGGGCGCAGCGCTCCCCGCGCAGCAGGTTCTTCCCAGGTACCGCAGGAGCAGAGCAAGGGGTCACCTGGGCTGCCAGCGGCCGCCCACGCGGGGTCCCTGTGCCTGCGCCAGTGCTTCGAGCGCAGTTTAGGCATACGCGTTTCCGGCCTCCTTGCTCCTCGGGTTGTTCTGGAGCGGTTTGGTTTTGCAGCCGACATTTCGTGAAGTCCTGCAGCAGCGCGGCGCTCGCCCCGGGCAGCCCTGCGCCCTCCCGAGCCCCTGGAAGCAGGCGAGGGCCGCGCGGGGCAGCGGCTGGAGGCGGCCCGGGGATGGGGGAGGACGAGGGAGGTGTTTGCACTCCGAGCCAGGGGAGAGCGGGGCTCCCCGGGGCTGCTGAAGGGAGCAGGCCACAGCCGGCCTGGAGCCAGGGGGCACCGGCACCATCTTGAGGCAGCGGCCTTGTCCGTGCGCGTGGCTGGGAGACTCCATGCTGCCACGCCGGTTTTCACAAGTGTTGTTCTAACGGGGATATTTATGGCGGCAGCTCAGCAAAGAATGTGCTGACGCAGAGGCGAGGGAGGAGCGGCGCAAGGTGCCCGTCCCGCGGCCCCCGCCACGGGGGCTCCCGCGAGGAGTCTGCCCGGCCAGAGGAGCCTGTTGCTGGCCTGGCCGCGGGGATGCGCGCCGCGCGGCGGCCCCT
>JAWLRI010000032.1:2831692-2879365 GCA_034781795.1 Crypturellus tataupa
TCCTCGCGCCGGGCAGGCCCCGTCAGCCTGCGGCCGTGCGGGCAGCTGCTCTGCGCCGCGGTGGGGAGAGGGAAGCGAGGTGGCGCGGCGGGGCTTGCTGCGCGCTAAACCTGCAGCTCGGCTCCTACGAGCAGGCACCGGCGTCGCGCTGCAGCGTGAAGCGCTTCCCTTCGCCTTCCTGGGAGGTGTTTAACCTGCAGCGAGGCGGCTGCTCTCGAGATATTTTATTTGACCGCTGGATTCTTTTTTACATCACAGATAGGAGTCAAATCATGACTCAAAATTCAAGTTGTGGTGAGTTTCATTAAAGAAAAATCTGAAGAGCTAAAATGCTCTAACTGGTGCCAATTCAAAGGGTGAGCTTTCAACTTGCGAGCTGTTTCGTGGGCTTGAATTCAGTTTTTATTTATAATTTATTTCCCGGCTCTCTCAGGAGTGACTTGCTTCTCTGTCACTTTCCAGGCAGCCCGAGCTGTTAACCCGGCCGCGCTGCAGGAGCAGTTTGGTTTTGCGCTGCTTCACGAAACGTTCAGCTCCTTTACGGAGCAGATGTGGCACTAACCCACCCCAGAGGGACACCGGGGCCGGAGCTTGCGTGAAAGCCCCCTCGTGCGTCCGGACTGGGCAGGAGCAGGCGAGCAGGGGCCACACCGATACCCGGAGCAGCGAGGGGCTGCGTGGGGCGCCCGGCGAGCGGGGCTGCTCCCTGCGCGGGCACCGGCCGGGCGCGTGGCCGCGCAGCCGCGAGGCCCTTCCGCAGCGCCCGGAGCGCCGCCGGCTCTGGGGTTTTCCCCCTTTCTTGTTCCGGTGCCTGGGCTGACAGGAGCGCGTGTGTATTAAACAAAGGATAAACTTGCATAAGGGTATTTATCTGTCTCTGGGTAAAACCCATACTAAGACATGAAAGGTAAAAGCTGCATTAATTACTCAAGAGGGATTCAAAGCTCAGCAGTTTACTAGGATTGAAGGATTTATTGAAAAACAGTGGTTCTCATGTGTAACTCCAGGCAATAAACCTATTTAATTAAAGGCTTAATCTTCTAGTTGACATGTTTGCTACTGTTCCAATAAAAAGCTTCATCTGTAGCCAATTTTGTAACTGTACAAATAATAGTAGAATCCTTAATCTTTGTTCTTTTTTAACTGTTTAATTACATTATTTAATATTATAAATATTTAAAGGACATTTGTGTCTTTAAGAATCAGAGCGTTAATGACCAGTGTTCCAAATTATTCAAACTCGGGCAGTGTCTTTACCTCTTCCCTTTTCGAACAGAAGCGTGTTCTTGTTCCTAACATGAACCCTGAATTGATAGCGGTGATAAGCGCTCTGCCCTTACACTGCGTGTCTGCCTGAGCTGTGTATGCGCGCTTAGCACTCTTACATAAGTAGCACTCATTCAAGTTCATGCAAAATTAGAATTTTTTTTAAGACTCTTCATCTCAGTGCTTGCTACTTAGACATGTTGTATTATGAAAGAACAGATTAAAAAATACAGAGGGGATGGTAAGAATAGTTAAGTGCCTGGATTATTTCCATATAATAAGATTCTGTAATGGGACTAATAGAAATGTGTTTAGCTGAGAAAGGAGGAAGAACAGAAAATTATTGAAGTAAGTAGAAGTATGATATTGTGAAACTAGATCTGTTTTTTAATCCTGTTTCAGAGAACAAGAAATGAGAGGAAAATGTTAAGTATGTGGTTTTCTGTGTGTGCGCTTATATATATATATACACACATAAAACTTGTGGTTATGGACACACACAATCAAACTGCTATGTATTTAGACACATATACATGCATCTCTTGCATGGAAGTCTTTTCTCAGGATTTTATTTTGAAGAGAGTCCTAGAGTTCATACATCCACTAGTTTAAGGCTGTCTGAGATAACCCAAACTCTTGCTTCTCAGGTATAAATCAAGAAGAAAATTCTGTATTATTCTGTGTATAATTAAAAAAAAAAATGGCAGCTGCATTATTGCAAACAGGTGTTGGTCACTGCTTGAATCGCAAGTTAATCCACTCTGGTGTAATCCAGTGGTTTAGTGTAACAGTATCTTTCAGCTACATCTTTCCTTTACAGAGCTAGACCTTAACTCAGCTTCCTAATCAAGCAAATACTTTGTCTTTTAAACTTCTATTTTTGGCTGGTTTCATTGAATCCCATCTTTCAATAGAAATTTAATAAAAATGTTTATTTTATTTTGCTTCAGGTCGGGACTCATCGGGAAGAAAGTGTCAGCCTCAACAGCAACCATTCAGTTCTTCCCAGTACAGTTTCTGGTCAGAGCACAGAACTAAATCACAAAACACAAGAAAGCTACAGAGGTAACTTTCCTGCAGAATATTAAATGCTGAACATACAAGTCTGTGATAATCTAGAGCCATTAAGGCTGCTGATCTTGATAAACTTGGGTCTGATGTTGAGAAGTGAAAATTAGTTTTTTAAATTTTAAAGCCTGTGGCCTGCCCCTGTTGGGGATTCCTGCAAGGCTCCTGAGGGCAGCACTTTGCCAGGCCTCTGCCAATAGAGTTTCAGCAGGAGATTTTGCATTCGAGCCGTGCTTTCCAATTGGAGTAGCCGTAATTGCCCTTGCAGTGCTGCGGCCAGGGGTTTGCAGAGGGACTGACTTCAGATTTCAGTCTAGCTGGTAGAAGGAGACCTTTCCACTCCAGCCTGTGATAGTCTTTTTTTAAGCCTGAAAAGGCAAGTGCTAGAAAAGAGAAGTCAGTTTATTCATTGGCCAGATTGCATGACTTAGGGTTGTGCGTTTTGCAAATTTGGCAGAAACAGAGGCTTCTGTCTCAGTGTAGATGATGCCCTTAGACTTGCTGCTCTATCTCTAAGATATTTGCCTCTCATCTAATACACGCAAGTTTTCCTGCTTCTCTAAATATATTTTTGTCTTTTACAGTGTCTGTTAGTTACCAATCAATGAATTATGATCCCTTTACAGCCCCATGGCACATGTCTGAGTACAGCAGTTTTGCCAGAGCTGCTCTCTGTTTTGCTGTTAAACCTCCCTGCGCTCGCTTGGGGGCTGCGGCCCCTGGCTCCAGTCCCCTCCGTGTCCGCGGGTGAAGCACCACTCGATACTCACCGGGCGCTCTGCTTCCTTGCAGCCTTGCCAGGTGGCCTACAGAGCCAGTCTGTGGCCATAGGCCCAACAGAAATCAAGTCTGAACACAAGGAGAAGGATGAAAATATACATGAACCCCCCTCATCGGATGACATGAAATCAGATGATGAGTCCTCCCAGAAGGATATCAAAGTTTCCTCTAGAGGCAGAACAAGGTGTGTTGCCAACACGAAACAGAGAGTTTGTCCTTAGTTAATGTTCTGTATAAGCTGCATATTGTTGTCCTTACCATTGATAAATGTATTTCAAAACTTGTTTGTGACCTTAGTGCACATGTTAATAGGCAACTGAAACTTGAAGATAAATAGTCTGCAGGGTATGGAGGATTTTCTCCTGTAAAATTCCCTGAAAACTGTACATTCACTTATGTTCTTGCCGTGCCTCTTATCTGCCCATTCAGATAAATGGTGTAAAAGATTCAGGTCAGATTCAGCCCATGCCAGGGATGTGAGAGTGCCAGAGATCTCTGTACTCCCTGGCACCCAAGTCAGGGCTGCGCGTCCCCAAGGCCAGCGCCAGCCTGACAGCCCTAGGGCTGGGATCAGTAACACATGGAAACACTGTTTGAAATGTTTTTTTCTTCTCCCAAACTGTACACAAGTAACCTGAACAGAACAGGGAATAAATGCTTTTGGGTATGTATACCTGAAACAAGCTTTGAAATTTAACATAGTTATAATACAAAAAATCAGAGTTTTGGGACAAAATACAGAGTCTATACTGTCATTTTTATCTAATAGCATTTTCATGTATTAGTTTTAGTAGACTCTTTTTTAAGCACAGCTTTAATCCCATGTCAAAAAAAAACAAACGAGTTGATACCATAATTTTAAGTGAAGTAATACAAGAATTCCAAGTGCAGCCATTACCTTTATGTTGGCTATGATAAGAAGAAAATACTTCTAAAGCTGACCAGGCAAATCTTAAATAAAATTAAACCTTTTTAAAGTGTATTAAATTGACATTATCTGAATATCTTTTTGTATGAAATGAGTTTTAGCTGGTTTCCAGTATCTGTTAGTTTAAAAAGTATTTATTCCTCACCTGAAAAGATGGGTGAAGCAGAAATCATTGAATTTTTATTTTCAGGGAAAAAAATCCAGGAAATCCAGGAATATGAAGAATTATCTCAAGTCCTTAAACATTGATATCTAACTTTTTTGGTGATAATATAGCCAAATGTGTGTTACGTAAAATATATCTTAGCGTGAAACAGATTAAATGGCAAGCAATTTAAATTCAGCAAATGAGAGTTTTCATTGAGCAGGGACACTTGTTTTGAATGCTGGTGATAATTTCAGTATACTTTCATTTATTCTTTCTTGCAGCAGTACTAATGAAGATGAGGATTTAAACCCAGAGCAGAAAATAGAGAGAGAAAAGGAGAGGAGAATGGCAAATAATGCCAGAGAACGCTTGCGCGTGCGAGACATTAACGAGGCATTCAAAGAGCTTGGCCGCATGTGTCAGCTTCATCTGAAGAGTGAAAAACCGCAGACAAAACTGCTAATTCTTCACCAGGCTGTGGCAGTCATCCTCAGTCTAGAGCAGCAAGTGAGAGGTGAGGGGCTGGGCTGGGCTCCGCACAGCGCTTGGGGCTGCTTTGCAGAGCATCTCGTTGGGGGTGCCCGAATTCCTGAACTGTCTGACGTTCTGCCGCAGGGTGAGGGGCTTCAGGAAGGGCAGAGCGCGGCTGGCTTTGTACTGCCACCCTTTTCCTTTCCTCTATGCAGTCAGCTGTCTTGGCCTGTTTTCAGAGTAAATTGGTTACTTTAAACCTTGACATACCTGCTTTAAATTGTAAGAAATCTTTAAGTAGTACAGAAATTCTAGTAAAAATAAGAGATTAACCCTACACCATAATTTGAATATTAAAATGCAGTAGACTTAACTGTATTTACTTCATTAATCATACAACGGAGGAGGAAGGAAGCCCACTGGTACTTTAATTGAATTGGAGTAGGAGGTGGGGGTTGCATGGATTTCTTTATTTCTTTAAATTTTCCAGAAGAGAAATCCTGGCCTTTACTGATATTACAGGATTTTTTTTTTTCTGCTTAATTTTCTCTTAAGGAGAGATATTTCTCTAGAAATCCTTCCATCCTTGTGTGCTGGTGAAGCTATTGTTGACCTTTAATCCCATATTGAATTTATGCTTTATTGATGTGGAGAGTTATCCCTTCCTCACGTTTAGTTACACGGCCACCTGTGCTCCTGCGTGAGGCGACTGTCCCGGGCGCCCGTGGGGCTGCTCTGCCCTCCCGCTTCCTCTTCATGTCCCAGGCCGGCTTTGGCACCTGCTCTGCTCCCATTTACGTTTGCCGAGAGAAGTGGCCAGAATTTTCTGTGCACTTCCAGATTAGTTTTCTCCAATGCATTTACAGAATGGCATAAGCAATTTCCTCTCTGATTGCTGCTATCCAAAATAAAACAGCTTAGATTTGAAACTTTTAACTGTAGGCTGGCACTTTTGTCTCCATTTGCTAAATAACTGAAATCAGCTTCCTTTCAAAGTTTCCACATAAATCTTCTTTAAAACCTCAAGGCCAGCCACATTTAAACATAGAAAACTGTAATTAGGAAAAGTTAGCAGTTTTTATGCAGCAGACTCTGTGGGAGCAATCAGCCTTGGGGGGTTCCAGGAGGAGGGTTTGGGGAAGGCAGAATTAAGTCTGTGCAAAATTGCCAGGCGGTTTGGCCATGTCCAATGCCCTGGGTCAGCAAGCAGTGAGTGCTGAGGGGGCATCTGCACAAGGGAAGAGAAGGACCAGGAGCCCTTGGACTGAGCTCCTGCTGCCTGCTCGCCGCATTGGCAGCCTCTTCACAGTTAAAATTGTATCTGCAATCTGAACTTGCAGAAATAGAATTTACTGACAGCTAGAAAAATAGCTCAAAATGTTGTTTGAATTCAACATGCACTGAGATCAAAATTGCTTGTTTTAATTGACAGAATATATTACATATCCTTTACATGTCTCTTTCTGGCCATTGAGATTTAAGTCTTTTATTTTTGAATTCATGAAAAGCCATTTTGAAGAACAAACAGTTGACTTTCAGAAACTGCCATTATTTGAAAAATGGATCCAAATCTCTGTCTCTGTAGCTAATTGGGGAGGTAGAATCATCTGATGGAAAGTATTTTGATTGCTAGTCCACAGCTGGCAATCATTTCCTTTATAATATGAAAAGAAATATGGTAAAATTCCTTTTACTCTGGATATTATCATATTCTCTTAATTTTGAGGGAGATGAGCATGAGGTGATTCATAGACTCAGGGATAAAGAATCGAGAAAACAGAAATTCAGAATCAACAAATTCTCACTCCTGGATTCTTGCAGCAGCCAAGGCTTGAAAGTGAAGAAAGAAGCAGTGACATTATTAAAAGCAGTGTGATGCCAGCAGGACCGTAGAGCTTTAATATGGCAGCAAAACACAACTATCCTTTTCTTATTGCACTACAAATCACAGGTTTTTCAGAGTTTGCAGTTTAGCTACTTTCTGTGACAAGGAGAGGCACTTTTTTAATGTTCCTGAAGGTTTCTGTAGGTGCTGTCAAGGTTTCTACAGATGTGTCTGGCCTTGATAGGGTTTTCAGTAGTGCTCGTTTGCTGCTTTACACACCTGCTTTTATAACACGTGCCTGGAGGTGCTTAGGAAATGGAAGCTGTGGGAGCTGTTTTTACTGCAGTGATTAATGTATTGATGTTCCTCTGGTGTTCATATAGGATGTTAAGAAATATTTTTCTATTACAGAACGAAACCTAAACCCTAAAGCAGCCTGCCTTAAGAGAAGGGAAGAAGAAAAAGTTTCTGCCGTATCGGCAGAGCCGCCAACACCGCACCCAGGAAGCCACCCTGGCCTGAGTGAAACTACCAACCCTATGGGTCATATGTGAGCACCAGCCAGGTACAGCCCGGCCCCGCGGTAGGGTAACTGAGCCGCCGCTAGCAAAAATTGTTTTCTTTTATACCTCAAGGCAACAGCATGTAGGTTGGTGTGTAGCTTTAAAAAAAAAAAAAAAGTTAATTTCTCATTGCTGTGCGCATTGTTGTTGATGGCTCCATCTCTTGGCTCAGGTGGACGCCTTGGCATGACATCAGAAGAACAGCTAACGGCTCTGCTAGATAAGCCAAGAATAATAGCCATGAATTATACATCTTTAATGGTCTAAATATCACATTAGTTCATTTAAAAATCCATGTATTGTTTTCCAGTGCTGATTGAAATAGGGAGACTTCTCATCTCAGACACAGAGGTTTGTTCTCTCACTTCAGGCCAGATAACAAATGATGATTTCAACTCATGCCATTTGTCCAGTGGAGATCCACAACTATCTGAATTTGTAAACTGTTTTACTGAAGATAGCCAAGAGATTTAAAAAGCAGTGTTTTCGGTTTTGCAAGACAAAGGGTATTTCATAGTACCCCAAATAGTCACATACAAGAGAGTTAAAGTGTACAGATAGGGAGGTCTTGCAGGATATTTTTTTTGCAAGTATAAAAAAATGTTTTTGACAAAAAATAAAGATATTCCATATCTTTATATCAGTAGAATTTTGCCACTTTTTAATCAAGAGTGATGTTCTTGGGTTCAATTTTTTGGTGTTTTGCAAGGATTTATTGTCATAGTGTGTATGGATTGTTTTGCTGCTATTTTAACTTCAGATAAAGCCACTCATCCTGCCAAATTGAATCCCATGGAAATTTATTGCTGCCTGGTTCTCTTTTCAAAACAACAGAGTGGCATTTAAACTGAGTCAGTATTTGTATTTTTTTCTCCCATGCCTTAGAGTCAAATTCTTTTCTTTTCTCCCTTTTTTTAATGGCTATGCTTCAAGTTCCTCTCATTTGTTTTATTTCATATCAGTGCAAATAGACTACCACTAATTTGTCAGATAATTCTTGATTTATAGCAGATTTCTGTATTGTGTTTTGAATGAATTTTGCTATATAAATTAGCTACTTAGAAAAGTTGACTATATTGCTGCTTTTAGAAGACACTTTCAAAAAGAAAATAGGGAATTATCAATAGCTGTGATAAGTGACTAAAGGGTAACGTTAACATGAAAAGATTATAGAGGGTTATTAAGTATATACCAATGCAAAGTGTCAAAGACAAATCAAGTTACTGTTTTTTTTCTGACTTTTGCAGATTCTTATTCATCCCATCTCTAAGTAAATCTAATTTTCCTGAGGGTTCAAACCCCAGCAACTCTCAGAAAGGAGTTAGCAGGTTTATTAGTTGACTCATTTACTTCCTTGCTAGAGAGCCGGTCCAGCAGTTGCATTTCTCTGTAACTGGAACTAGGTTGGTGAACTGTAAGCAGGTACAGGCTAGATGATTCTTAACAGCCTTTATATTAGAAGAGTGAAAATAAGGATTGGATTCCTACTTTTGTAGTAATCATCTCTGTTTTTTAGCATCTGCAAATTCTAGCAATTTCTTGGAGTGCAGATAGAGCAGGTTTGTTGATTTAAATTCAGTCCATAGCAGATAGATCATTGGTGTTTGGGATTTCGAGTGAGGAGGAGATGGAGCTGTCTCACTTTGCCCTTCAAGACTCAGAGGGATCTGACCATATTTTACAGTATTGCCACCTGTGCAGGATTCACTCGGAGAAAGGTTTTCTGATCTCTCAGTGTCACTTTGTTTTGCACTTACCTGACTGAAGATGCATTTAAATTTATTTAATGGTGCTGGTACTGTTTCCTGCTCATTCTTTTCCTAATGTCACTTTTTTATCCCAAATTTCATGCTAGAATTCCAGAATTATTGGTAGGATACACAGAAGGTGACCTTTCTTCACAAGGACACAGACGACTAACATGATATGAAGACACAAACCTGACAGGAGAAAACACTTGAAGCAAGAAACCCAAATGCAATCTTATGATCAAAGCTACTGGTCAACACCTGCATCAAGACTGAAGATACACGATCTTCAGGCAGAATTTCAGCCCATGAAATCCTCTGAACATATCATTCTGTTGCAAGCAGTGTGTCGCTTCTGCACAATCAGAGACTGTTGTGATCTCTCCACTCATTGTGGAAGTTGCCTTGTGCCTAAACTGAATTGACAAATGCATTGTAACTACAAATTTTATTTATTGTTATGGAACTGTAAAGGTCTACATATAAAGGGAAAAGTTAACATGTTAAAAGCTGATAGAATTTCAGCTGGATGCCAGCATTTACTAAAGCTGTTCACATTCAGAGAACAAAGCAGTGACAACCGTCGACCCGTAGCATTCCCAGCAAACCTATTAGTGTCTTAAAAAAGGAAGGGAAAAGTCTTTTGTTGTCCTTTCCTCTCCTTTTGCCATATGACTAGTGTTTTCCATGCAATAGGAAACTATTCCTTGGTATAGCTTTTTTTTATGTTATTTTTGGTCTCTGGTAATCTGAACAGTTATGGTCATAGTTACCCTTCCATACCAAGCTCCGTGCTTCAAGCCAGTAGGAGACATAGTGAAGGCTGCAGGCAGAAGCAATACTATGACCATAACATTTCTTGGATTTAAAAAGCGATTTTTATTTTCCCTGAGACTTTCCTCAAACATTTTTTTTTTTTCTAATTATAAACAAAACCTTCTTAGGCTTCTAGGCTTCATAGTAAAGCTTGTAATGTGAAGTGTAAATTGGGTGGGGAGAATCTACCTTGTTAGAGTTGCTTTGTTTTCCGAGCAGTAAGTACTACATATAGTACATGTAAAGTGTTAGCTGTACGTAAGCACAAAATGCATTAAAATACAAAGGAGATTTTTTTTTTCAGGCTGTAATTTTGGTGAATACTAAAATCCTAAATTCACCATGGCAGGTAGTGTGATGATACAACCACCAGTAAGGTGGACTACATACCTAATGGAGTATAAGAGCAATGGTCACCAATCTTTCCTTATTGTATACGTTAATTATCTTGTCATTTTGTATGGCTTGCCAGTGGAGAGAAAAATCAGTGTGAATCAAATGCAAACAAATGACCCCCTCCCAAGCCATATTAGCATTAAACCATTAAATGTTTCTCCACCAGAACAGTGT
This sequence comes from Crypturellus tataupa, assembly GCA_034781795.1. NCBI lineage: Eukaryota > Metazoa > Chordata > Aves > Tinamiformes > Tinamidae > Crypturellus > Crypturellus tataupa. Next base: position 2,841,876 of record JAWLRI010000032.1, read on the forward strand.
CCATAAGTATTCCTTCGTCACAAAAGTGTTGAAATGGTTAAAATCCTTTTGAACTTCCATGGAAACTGTCTTCCACTGCAATGACCATGGGAGGATATTTCCCAAGCCGAGGTTGTCGGAGCTATTGTTTGTATCTTGCATCTCACATCACTGGCAATTGGTTCGCACACACAAAAAAGGAACAAAACCATTTTTATGAAGTCGTTTAATTTGAAAGAACAAAGGATGATTGTTAAAATAAACTAATGAATTTAAGCTCATGTTTTGGATGGTTCCTAACAAACCAGTTTGTGAAATTAGTGGACTCATTTCTATTACTTTAATTTGCATATACATCAAATAACATCTGATTATATCTGTGGCCTTGTTCTTCATTTCAGTGTTTATCAGCTAAACAAATTTGTTGCTTTTGACGTGTGAAAGTGATCACGTGCCACTGCCTGGCCTTTTTCCTTCTAAGCTTGTTGTCTTTTTGGCTATATTAGACTTTGCAGTATGCCCAGAAGCTTTCCTTCATAAAATAGAAAGAAAAAAACATTTGGCTTATTTTTCACTGTAGCTAGTCTTTTATACAATAATCTTGTAAGAAAATTTCTTGAATTCTAAATATTACTCTTTCTAGATTTTTGAAATCGAAAAAGTTTTCAGTAAAAAGTTTCTTACTTTATTTTACTATATTAGGTAGTAAAAATGTAGGGTTATTTACCATAACCTGTTCATTAATATCAGAAATTTACAATAGCATTGTAAGACCATAGTAGGGTTCTAGCATACCGTGTAGTACCTATGGAGTATTGTAAGAGCTAATTGTCCGAGATGAATTGCTTCTCATCTTGTTCTCCAGTTTCCATTGTTGGTTTATTGCAGATTTGTACCCTGTGTCAAATTTCAAGGTATTGCTGATAAACCTTTCCAACCAGCAGCAAGAGTTCAAAAAAATTTCTGTCAATGTAACAGAAAACACTATGTATATAACATTTATGTAGCAATAAATGTGCCATCTTTTTTTAACATGGTAAATCAGTGAGTTTTTTAAATTTCTCTCTCCTCATAGGTAATGTGTTGCTTGAAAACTACTGGCCAAAGAGCTTCCTTTCCCAGAATACAAACTGCCCTACGTTTTCCGCAGGGTGCGCGCGCCGCAGGCACCGGCAGCGCTCGCTGCTGCTCCGAGCAGCAATGCGGAGCTGCGCGGAGGCCGAGGGGCCGCAGCTCCCCGGGCACGAGCGCCCCTGCCCCGGCGCCTCCCGCGCTGGGCAGCGGCTCCTCGAGCTGGGCCCTCCTTTGGCACCTGACAGCCCTGAGCTGCCTCGGAGTAACCCACGCGCCTTCTTGTGAGCAAAGTTAGTCAAAGCTGCAGTTCAAATTTTCACCTTTTCTACAACTCTTACCTCTTTCTGCCAGTGCAAACCAAAGGAATGGTAGTGTGCAGCGTCCCAGGCCTACAATCAGACAGTGGTGAAGTCTTCTTGCAACTTCTGATTTGAAACTGTTTAATGGAAAAAAATCAATTATGTAGAACTTCTTTTTTCTTTCCTCAGCACTTCTGTAAAAAAATATATGCCTGGAAAAGGACATCAAAAGAAAAAGGCAAATAAAGGTATAGATAAACACCTATAGATTTTTCTAACTTAAAATGTGTACTTTCAGTCAGTTTAGCTACTGTGTACTACGTTGTGTCCAACTCTTGATAATGTCCCTTCTATTTAATCTTAACAAATCTTAAGATATAATTTACATTGTAAAAGACTTGGCATGGTTATATTAGTAAGATTTTTATTTTTTATTTTAACCTACCAGCACTTTTACCACTGGCAAATCTTAAACATGGTCAGGCCAAATACGGGAGTGGGACTCAGTCATGTAAGTTCGTCTTTTGGCTGTCAACTTTGATTAGTAACCGTGGAGGAGACGCCCTGCTACCTTCCCCAGCAGTTTTTCAGTTTTAATAGACCATACATGACTGTGAACTAGACTCCCGGCAGTCATTAGTCCAGTGTCCCTTTTTTGAACAAGAGACCTCCAAGTTTGTCATTTCTTTTAGAGAGAGTAAAAATGACTTTTTTCCCTCTTCATTTCTTACAAAACTTGTGCTGTCCTGTTTGTGTGTCCTACCTCACCACCAGCTCCTCATTCTGTTTGCTTTGTTACAGTCCCTTCTTTCAGTTTCTCCATTATGTTTCAAAAAATTAAGATCTCTGTGTTGGGATTCCTTGTTAAACAGCACTCCACTATAAATCTGTAGGCATGTGAGGAACACTATGGGAAGGCTCCTAAAGCATTGGGGAAGAGGTAACTTCAATCTTTCCCTCTCCATCACCAAGTAGATACTGTTAAATGAAAGGAAGAGTCTGGATTCTTCAAAGAAGTACTAGCATTCTCCTAAGAACTAACATTCTTGCCATTAACTGTAGGAAATCACAGCACAACATAATGCAACAGGTTATAAAAATCAATGTAGGTAATGGTAATAAAGTTTCGGTTTTGCTTTTTGTTTATAACATTAATACTTGAAGCTTTCTGATTACACTTAGCCTGTAGTTTCTAAAATGTCTTGCAGAAAGACGAAATCCTTTGTTCCAATCCCGGTGCCTGGGAGCATTTCCGAGTGGGTTCAAGCAGAGGCACCAGGAGCAGCAAGAGGAGCTCAGGGCAGCCGCTCGTGCCCTGGGGCACCCCTAGCCCAGGGCGAGAGCGGGAGCCCCTCGGCAGCCCGGGGAGGCGCCCGGTGCCGGCAGGGCAGGAGCGCCCAGCGCGTCGGGGCTGGCGGCACCTCTGCGTCTCCCGCCTCGCGCCGCTCCCGGCAGCGGCAGCGCCCGGGGCCTCCCCGGCCGGCGCAGGGGCTCCAGCGGAGCAGCTGCCTTCTCGCCTCCCTGCTGCTCCTCTCGGAGCAGGAAAGGCAGGAGCTGCTGGGCACGCGAGGGGACAGCAGGGCTTTGCGCCGCTACCGCCGCGTTTGTGTTAGCAACAGCCAATGTCACCATCGACGTGGACTCACTCGCACTGTGGTTAAGACATGAATATCCGGCTCAGCCAACATCAGCTGTATCTCAGTTCAGTTTAAGGATTTGATTCCAGTCACGCGGAATGTTTGCACTGGTCTTACTTAGCAGTGGCCTTGGCCACTGACACTGCAAACGTTTGTGTTGTAAATGGAATTCTTTAAAATTCTTTAGGCATCTTCTCATCCTGAATTTTCAGATATTTTGATATATTTTAAGATAGCATCTGCTAAATAAGGGTTAATTCTAAAAACAGGAAGGAAATTACCAAAAATGTACTGATACCAATGATCAAGTCAGTTTCTCAAAATGTTATTCATAACTGAAGGTTATGATTTTTTGATATTATTTTGTTGTTGTTGTTTCCTTTAATTTTTATATTAGAACAAGCTTTTTATAAATCATGAAAAGAAACATTTTTATATGCTGTTCTCTTTTCTAATTCTTTAACTTTACATGCAGCGCATCGGATTGGTTGCTCCAGAGTGCTCTGAGAGGGCATTCCCTGACCAGAGAAATAACCACTTGCAAAACTGCGTAAATTCTAGGCAGTGTTTGTGTGCTTGCCACATACTGGTGTGAGGGTATCTGCTTCATGCACTCAGGCTGGCGCTTCAGTGTGGTCAAATAAAAACTTCCCACTTCAAATACTGAAAACCAATCCCTCAGGCAAGATATCTTTGTATAAAGTGGTGAGCAAGGGAGACTTTTCGCAGCATGATGTGAATCGTCATCAGATGGACCTGCAAAAGCTGAAGAAGCTGGCGTAGCGCTAATTTGTATTTTTAGAGGCAATGAAGAAAGGTCAGTCGTGAAGATCTTCCTTCAGTTGCAATTGTGCAGCACCTCGCACGAGAGCTCAGATCTTTTCTAGGCTACGTAAATGATAATGTATCTGATTATAAATACAACAGCTAAACTACATTAATCCCCAACACTACCTGACTAATTAAGATAAATGCATACAGCATCAGTATAAAGGGCCTCTGTTTCTAGCTTTAAAATGGTAACATTTAATTAAATGTCCATTTAATTTGTTTACATGACTAATTAATATCAGAAATTGTAATTAAACACAAAGTTTTTAAATGCTTACTCCTTTCCTAGCATTAAATGTGAGCCTCACGAGAGGCAAGTACAACAGGGGGTTATATTTGTTAAAACGAAAACAAAAAAAAAAAAACACACACAAAAAGTGACAATCTACTGAATAGGAGAATATCAGCCCAACATAAATTAGTGCCTGTCACTATCAGTAGCCAGATGGTCATTATTCCATGTTACAGAAGTATAACAAATGCGTCAATACAGATCTCATTATGAAGTTTTCATGGATTTGTAATCCATGCATTTATAAGAATCATTTATATGCATTTATAAGAATCATTTGTGGGAATCTAGAAAAGGAGCATGAATGGAACAAAAAATGACATGTTTGTTTTTATAACTCACTGTATTTTTCTGGTTTGGCTACTTTGCGTACTGGGGATATTTGTGATTCTGTGAAATAAGCACAACCACTCCCTCCCTATGCTTTCTGTAACCGCTGGATTTTCCACCGTAAGGCCACGTACACGGAGCTCCCTGTACACACTTGGGTCCCGGGCCACCCCTGCACTTGCCACCTTGCACTCGTCTCCTGCACTTGCAGTCTCCAGTCGGGACTGGTCACGCGCAGGCGCCTGCCGCGCGTCTGAGCTGCCGAGGGCCGGCGCGGCGCTGCTCGCTGCTCCGCGCGGACACCAGTGCCAAACGCAGCCGTCCCGGGGCCCTCCAGCTCTTCCCACCTGGCTCGGGCAGCTCCTCCTCGTCCTGGGCGCAGGGGAGCGAGCGGCCAGGCCAGGCCAGGAGGCAGGAGGAGTCGGGTCCTCCTCAGTTCCAGCACGTGGCCCGGCAGCTGCCTTGAGAGCTGGCAGGAGCGATCACAGGGCAATCCGACGAGCTCATACTGAGCGCATGCGAACACTGGCAGTTTTAAAGGAAAACGCACATGCCCAACTCAGAAATAAGGACTCAAAGGGCTGCAAAATATGTATATGCACATCAGAGCCTGTTACCCTTCTACTTCGTGAACTGTAAGTTCTATTACGTGGGCAGTAGAATTTCTCATCATCAGCAAAAAAAAAAAAATACTTACAAGCTTACAGTTTTTCTTATTATTGGAAAGGCTGGATAATTTTTGCCAAAAAAATCATAAAATACTTCAGCCCAGATTTTCACTCAGGAGTGAAAAATTTGTTCCATAGTTAAAACTGTAAAGTAATAAGCCACTAAAAGCAGATGGTGAAATTGAAAATCTCAGGCCTTACCTGTAAGAAGTGTCCCCATCCCTAAGGGTACAGGCAGGGCTGCCATGCTGACACAAGCTATTTGGGGCATTCAGGTTGTTCCAGTGTTAGACTGTGTAACCTCTTACCAGCAGCTCTTCCCTCATGCGCTCTTGCCCATGCTCATGCACAGGGAGTTTCACATACCTTGTCATAAATCATTTCTGAACCTCTGAGGTATCTCTTTCCTTCCTTCTCCCAAATACTATTTTAATGCTCTCCCAAATACTATTTTAATGCAAACGATTGATAATAATCTGTTCATTGGAAAAATCATAATCTAGCCACATTTGTTTTTAATTTACTTCATATTATTTGTTTTGAACTCCATATGCAGCAATGAGGAGGACATGTGAAGGAATTTTCATCTTAGCTCCAAATTACTGCATGATAACCGCACAATTCTTCCCCTCTACATATTTGCTAGACTAATGTTTATATCCCCCCGGCCTATTAATATTCCCTCACCCCAAGAGCCCTTGATCCCTTGACGACATATGCACAGTTTTGTCTTTATGCGTAGGATCCTCTTCTCATTTCAGTGGTTATACTTACTTACTTTGCATTGAGTTTGTACTATTTTTTGCAGGTCTTTTGCAAAAGCCTGAAGCTTCCATCTCTTTCTGTTTTTTCTCCAAGACACCAGGTAGGGATGTGTGAAACAGGAAGATGGAATTGTTAAGTTTCACTGCTGATTTCTTCGTTAGAGAGCTCAAGACAAAAAAAAAAATCAATAAAATATCTTACTTTTCTGGAAGTGAAGTAGAAACAGTGTGTTTAAGAGCAGGAGGATGGGTGTGGGAAAGCCAGTACATTGCCTGGGTGATTTTATAGTGATATCTATTTTGTAACAACTGGAAAGTAACTGGGTGGGTGGTGTAGAAGAGAGGGAACTGTGAAGACCAAATGTTTAGCTGTATTCAATTGTAAACAGAGTGATAGTCAGTAAACAGCCTCTCTGAAGAGAGTAATTAAAAGGCACATGTGAAGAGATGGAAAAGAAGACAGATTCTTGCTCATCAGACATCAAAGGGCAGGCTGGACAGTGAGAAATGAAGCATACCCACGGAGGCCACACAGCTGAGAGTATGTAAGCTAGGAAAAGGGGGAGTGAGGGGGAAAGACAGTGAAAAAGGGTCCTAAAGCAAAAAAGCAAGAGCAGTGTGCTCTTCAAGGAAGGAATCGGGAGCAAAGAAGCAGGGAGGCCTAAGTAAGGCTGTTCTATTTTTCGCTCTTTTTTTTTTTTTGGGGGGGGGGGGAAGGGAGATATCAAGTTGCAGAGAAGTTTTGCAGGATTAGGAGGAGTGATAAGATAGCACAGCAGGTAGCCTCAGAATAAGATAACAAAGGAGGAGCCACAGAAATGAATGGTGCTTCATGGTGATTCTCCTGCTTCTTGCTGTATCTGAAAGCAGAAACCTGTGGCAGTTGGCCAGTTTGACAGGGAAGGTGATAAAAATAAATTCCATCCTCTGTTTCCAATACAGACTGAGATATTTCTAAAAGAAAGGGGGAAGGGAACTTCTTTACAGGGAGAAAAGGTACTTACAAGATCCAAAACTCCTCGTCTGTTCTTGATAAAGTGGTGTCATGATGGACTCCATAATATACACGCCTGGCTCCAAACAGGGGTTTGGAACAATCCACCTCTGGGACTGGAAGTGTTCGTGAATGTTCATCTGGAAGAGAAATCCAAGTTCAAAATGAGGGAAACACTTTCTTTGCCTCTCAAAGAGCACACATGAAGCTGCAAGGAACAAATGAGAGAACCTGTGGCCAAGCAGTTTGAGATTCCCAGTAGTGACCTGGGTGGTCCTTGCTGTTAGATTCTATTAATGTCATCTGTGGAGAATGTTTTCCTTCAAAACCTGACTGAAACTGAGATAAAAGATTTTCCCAACTAGCTTGATTTACAGTTTAGCATGAGCAGAACATATTTGTTAACACTGTTTTTTGGCCTAAAGTTGCAAACCAGGATGTATGCCCCAAATTTCAATAGAGGCTAAGGAAACAGTTGTCTTTGAGTTTCTTGGCTCAGATGGACATATATTTTTTGTTATGAAAGTAGTATTAACAAGGACTACCCTCCCTTTCAGACACAGCAATACAGAGATTGTTTTTGCAAAAAGCAACAGAAACCTGTAAGAAAGGTTGGGACTAGAAGCATCCAAGATGATAAATACTGCGTCTGTCCTCTTGCACCATCTTTCTTCTTGGGTTTGACATCTGCCGTGTGGTCTGTGAAAACTAAAGGAAAGTTCTCTAGGGTATACCCACTGCCCTGACTTCTCAGTATCATACAGGGAAAATGTGACTTGTACCATAAAGTGACTGCAACTGTAGCCCATGGTAGGCAAAGGAGGTATTTTGCATGTCAGACTTCTGTCTTATGCTTAGGAGAAGGCAACTGCCCTGTTGGTAATCTTGTATCACGCTCCTGGTGAGAAAGCAGTCCAAGGTCTTTGTTTAACCACATCTTGCAGAATAAGCTGTCAGTTCCCCAAGAACTGGAAATCAAAAGTGGATCTGTTCTAATGGATCCAGAATAAATATGTTATTCATCTTACCTGACTCATCTATCCCACACCACTACTGACTTTCCCATAGACAGATTCTGCATATGACTAATGGCATTTTTGGGGCGTTAGATATTCCAAAGTTGTCCACTCAAGGGAAGAGATTTCATGTTTCAGTAACTTAGAAGTGTTGGCTGCAGTTACTGCAAAGAATGGAATTGTAATTAGTCTTCTAAAATCCTTATAGAGATGCCTGAAAAACAGAGAAGTCAAAATTGGAAGTCAGAGAAACAGCTGACAGACAACAGCCCCTGCTTCGCCGCTCCCCGTTGCTGTGCTGGGGGAGATGGGGTTTCCTGTGCTCCGGGGTGCTGGCGGCCTTCGAGCCTTGGAATCCCCCTAGCCGGCAGGCAGCCCTGTATCACCCTCCAGAGAGGAGCCAGGGCTGCGCTCCCATCTGCTTGTGGGGCTGCACCTGTTTCTCATTTCACCACTAGTGGCCACATGGAGAAGAACACGAATGTGGAGTTCAGGCACCAGCTGCGGCTGCAGAGGTTTTGGGTCCAAATCCTGACTATGCTGTGTAAGTCCTTTAATTACTACCTGCCTTAACCTCACCTTAAAAGAAGGAGAAGGGGGTGATTATTACTTTGGGGCCTTCTGTTCCTTTTGTTTGTTTAGGGTTTTTTTGTTGTTTCTTTTCTGTTTCTTTTTAACAAGGATTTAGACAAAGGTTGTTCTTTGTTCTTCTTTCCTGTTTGCTTTGTTTTATCTGTCACAATAGTCTCTATACAAGTCACTGCTTTATAAACACACCGCTAATGGTTTTGAAGACCAAACATGTTTCCCATCCATTTCCTTCGCACTATGAAAAACAGAAAAGAAGTTGCTTATAAAATCTGTGTAAATGGCAATACCCCTTGGCCATGGCTCCAGCAACACAGAACTGATATCAGGGTGTTCTGAGGGTTTCTCTGCAGCTGGAGTCTATCTAGGGTAGTGTGATCTAGTGAGGTGACTCTTTGTAGATCAGAGGCTGGGTCACATTCCGGCACATTCAGCTGCAGACACGAGCAGACTTGGTATATGTATGTCTACTGCCTACGTCTCTCATGTCTCATGTCCATGAGCTGGCCATGCCTTGGTTTAGCATTGTATTTTCCTTTGTACTCCTTAAACTTGCTTAGAAAGCAGAGACAAAGTAGGTGACCCTCTGCCTGCCCATGCTATTTATTGCTTCATCAGCCCTACCGTGTACCTTCACACTGCAGTTCAGCATTTGCTGTAGCTTGTGCTGACAGCCTGCGGAGAGCTTGAGCCTAAACAAACAGGCTAACTGCTATGAGGCGCACGGAGGCGCTCCGATGGCCAGGCTAGGGTACTGCCATGCTTCATGGGGACGTGCTAACCTTGCCAAGTGACACCAGCTTCTGCAGAGGTCCCTTAAAGCACTGTCAGAAATCCTGGCAACTCTCTGTATGTGAATTCTCAACCCAGCCACCATCCTTATGAAGCATACTCACATTTTTTTTCTGCCCTAAGTGGAGATGAAGTGATTATAAACTGGTCTCAGAGTTGTTTTTCACCTTGAGCTTGACTCATCTTCTATTGAAAGCCACTGGGGTTTGCCATTGACTTCAATGGAGTTCGGCTTTTATCAGAACATTTGCTGTTTCCTGCAAGTTTGATTTCCATGTGATATATATCTGTATGCTTTCAGTTATCACACTGCCTTTGAAATGGGGAATCGATGAGCTGTTATCTCTGCCAGTTTGTTGGGTTCATATTGGTTCCTTCAGGTCATGAGTAAATTTGTGCCAAGCAACATTCATATAGTTCTTTATTATTAATTTGGTAGGAACAACTTCTTTTGGTCCTCCTGTGCCTTTCCCCATCAGGTAACTGCTTTATCCTGGGGGAGAGGTGCAAGGCTCTGCCTTTGTCTTTGAGAAAGCACTGTTCTGATGGAGATGTCTGTCATGTCCTTGCCTCCTCAGCATCCGTAGCTCCGGCAATACAAGACAGGGTGGCAGAAAACACTTGAATTTAGTTCAAGAAATAGAGAGTCACTGATGATTCCAGTACCAGCTATCAGTTGTTCATATATATTTGAGTGCTTTGTTAATTGCTGAGAAAGTTGAAAAGCAGATTCCTAGTAGCATTACTAATTATTGTACATTCACAAATAATTGGCTAATAAATGTCAAACAAGATTGCCCAACTGTTATTTTCTTACCCAAGACCTTACTTCTCTATTAGTAAGCAAGTTCCTTTGCTTCCGTAAGTATGAATACAGTTACTTCTTCAGAAATGTTGTCAGACGTATTTCAGAAGAGCAGAGACCTCAGACCACAACATTTATATTCTTTATTTATATCCATATTCATAGTCTCTTGCATTTTAGAGCTGGCCTTTAAATAAGTTATTAATTCATTTAGAGTTATAAAAGAAGATCAAATGAATACACATACAGACATTCTCATATGCTACAGAGATAATGCACTTAGGTAAGAATCAGCTATTAATTTAGCTCATGGCTGAACTTCCTTTACCAGTCTTTCTGCTGTGATGAAGAATATTTTCCCCTCTCATGTTTGACTCCTGGTATTACAGCAGACCACTTTTCCTGTTTACCATTTCCCCAGCTTTGGATGTTTTGGTCCCAGCTGTATGAGGGACTAAACAGCATTAGCCTGTGAGAAGTGCTTGCATCGGTGGAGGCAGGGAAGGGGTGGTGAATGAGAGGTATGCAGGGGTAGGAATTAGGAGAACAGATGAAGGCAGTTGGAATGCAGTTGCTCTTCTGGGGAAGGGAGCTAAAGAGGGGAAAAAAATCTCTAGCCTAGCCAAGCTATGCTAAGGTGTCTTTGCAAGTAAACCAAAGGCTGAATTTTGTCTTTCAGAAACTCTGCAGTCCTTTGCAGACATACATCTTCACTATCATTCCAGAAAGCAGAAGGGAAAAAGGAAACTCCCTAAATTACACAGGCAAGAAATTGTGACAGTGGTTACAGCCAGACTCACAATGTGGAAGAGTGTGGAGTTAGCAGAGATCATACCTACCTCACTCTGGCTTAAAGCAGAGGGGAACACTTACTGACTTTGATTCTTCCTTCCTTCTCTGTCCTGGACTGAGCTGTCCTCTAGTGTCTGATTTAGAAAGGATCTGTCTCAGCATGGGTACGTCTCTACCTCTGGAGGCTTAGCTTAGGTAGCAGCTTCCTTTGTACCTGCTTTCTTAAACAGAAATAAATGTGTATCTATCATGTTCTCAAATGCAGGAAAGAACAGAAACTTTCTACTGTTGCTGTAATAAGGTATCTTTGGAATAGGGCAGATATATTTTAAGCTTCTCTTCATCTGATTACATTGTTCAGCAAGTTATTCTCTATTTCTCTTAACAGGTTATAATAAAGGAAACTAATTTGAAAAATTCGGCCACAAAAAAAAAAAAAAAAGACATTTGACTGTAATGTATCTCTGCACTGCAAGAAGGGTTTGATTTTATATTAAAATGTAGCTTCAACATTCAGGCAGTAATATTTCTATCAAAGTTCTTGATGATGTATCTATTAGAATAAATATTTTATAATTCTTTTAAAAATCACTGGAGGACTCAGCAATAGGCAAATATGAAGTCTAAAAGGGGATTTTTAATGTCTCTCCTTCCTCATAGCATTTCCTAGAACTTTTCTGTGAGTAGAAGAATAATTTTATCACTTGGATTTCTGAACACCACATAGCTCAGTGTGAGACACTGCCCCATCCAAACAACCCAGAAACCCTACTTATGACGTGGCAACCAACTGTGTGGGATCTTCATTAAATAAGATGACCATAAATAAGCCAGGAGATGCCCATAAGTTTGTAATTTTGACTCACAGTAAATCTAACAGTACATTTTGAACCTGCATTTTATTCCTGATTAGCTTGTTTTGCACTTGAGAATATAATTTCCTTGTTTTTGTGTGAAATGCAGCAACAACAAGGCAGGTATTTTGCATGACCCATTGATTAAAAATGTTGTGTCAGTCTCAGAAAATCTCAAGAGACTTGGCATGCAATGTTATGCTGAACACTACAAATTCACAGGTGCTGCAGCCAGAAAGAACAATTATGAAGGAGCAAAATTTGACCTTCTGCAGCCTACAAAGTTCCTCTTACAGCTGTTACAGAAGTTCATACCTTCCAGTTTAATCAATAAGTTGTTATTACAATTCCAGGCTGATTTCATTACCTGAAATTATGGAAAAGCCACCTCAATCTTCAGTGTTTAAATTTGCTCCTTATCACAGCTGAATTTGTTTATCCTTTGTTTCTTGTTACTGATGTTGCTCTGCCTTCAGCTGTGCTTGCTATTTGGCTGAATAACTGGCTAGTATTCCCAAACAGATATTTACACATTGCAGTCAATCAGCTTTTTACTTTCCTCTTCTTAATTATCTTCTGAGTCAGGTAGATATTTCAGATCATTCTTCACTGTTGCACCTGCCTTTTCATGAATTGGATTATTCCCATGCCAAGTTATCCACCTTCTAGTGACCTGAATGAGCCATTCTGTTCTTGTTAAATGTTGGCATAATATTAAATATTTTCATTCAAACTTCTGTGTTAGTTATCTAGCACATTAGGTATTGTTGTTTAAGAATTTGCTTTATTCCTATTAGAACAGGAAGTATCTCCTGGATAATGTAATACAGAATTTATCTGTCAGCTTTCTTTGACATGTAAAGTATCTTAAGTTTTTCTTTGTTACCTAAACGAAGGTCCTTTATGGATCTCTATTATCCATACCCACTAATGGATTAATACTACTACTAGTATTTCTTTCACTCCGAAGTATCTATCATCATTAAATTAATTAACTCTAAAGTTTTTAGGACGTTTTATATTCTGTCCTACATTTAGGAATTTTTTAGTTAATATTCAAGTTGTTTAAGTAGGTAGATTTCCATTGTAAGATGGGCCTTTTCTGTCAGTCGGTGTACACAACCTTATGGTTTCAAGTATACACAATTTACTACTCAAGTAATATTAAGAATTCATCATTCCCACTCATATGGTCTATAATTTCGTAAGCCGTACTCACAGACTCAGTTCCTTCAAGCTCAGATGTATAGTGCAGTTTGGACTCAATGGAAATATCTGTTTTATCTATGAATATCAATATCAAACGTTAAATTATCATACAATGCTTAAAATGAAGAGGTTAATCTTAAAAGAACCCACTAATCAAATATTTCCTTTTTTCATGGCTATACACTCTCCTATGGACTATTTTTTTCAGTTATTTCAAGCAGAGCATATTTTCCATAGAATAGTATTCATGAATTAAAAAAAAAAAAGAAAAACATACTAAATCTAGACTCAGATTCTATCAAATCATAAAATAATTAAGGTTGAAGGGGACCTCTGGAGGTCAGATGGTGTAAACCACACTCAGAGCAGGACCAAGTTTGAAGGTAGATCCAAGTGCACTGGCAAATACAACAGTGACTATAAAAAGGCTGAATAGTGCCCCATTCATCTTTGAAAATTAACCGCCCAGGAAGTACATGATTTATCAATATTATGACAGGTTATTGCAATAGGGGATGTTGCTGTTATGTTTTTCATTCTCACAACTGATTTGTGTCAGATTGCCTCTCTCAAGGTAATGTCTCACTATGCGTCCTTAACACCCATTTTGGAGCGTAACTCTGTTAGTCAATTTGAAATCACCATAAAAATCTCTTATGGCAGCATTCAACTCACTGTGAAGTCTTTTCTCTCCTCAAATGCCCAAGAACTAATCTTTTTTGTTTAAGCATATACTGTGCAACAAGGTGACTTTACATTTTTTTCTTTACCTATATGCATTTGAACCATTTCTCTTCCTGATTATGAAATGATCTTAGTAAAATTAGCCTCTGGATGGAAAGGTATTTGACAGATAACTGTAAAGTGATTTTTTTTTTTTCTTTTTGTTGGTATATAAAATGCTATTGCAACATATGTTCTTCTGGTCTTATTCCCTATTTACTGTATTTTTTTGACATCTGTCCCTGTCTCTTTTCATCAAATATTTATCTGCAGCAGCTGAAAGAGCCTCATTTGTTTTAATTAAAAATAAGACCACCAAGCTGGGATCACTTCCTCAGCACTTCCACAGCTTACAGAGACAGACAGTAGATCTTGTGAGGTTTTCCTGAGGGTGGCCCACTGACAGGCTTTCCCTCCTCCCTATATCCTTCCCTTTTGCACCATGTTTATTTTTGGATAGAAAAAAAATGTAATCAGAACCACATTCCAGACAAAGAAACTTTTTACAGTTAACATGCATGAGAAAAGATGAAGATCATATTGTGTTGGGTTTGGTGTTTCATTATAAGAAACCATTTTCTAATTTATGGCTTCTGGAATGGAATTATCATTGCCACAGAACCATAGGAATTGTCATAGCAATGAGGCTTCTAGCTCTGCATGCTGATACTGACAGCATGGAAAAAAGAAAAAGCATGGAAAAATGGAAAAGACCTGCTGAGGAATATCCTACTGATGGAAAACATTTTTTCTTCTCTGTTAATACCTGTCTCCTGTCTTTATATTTTTTTCTTAGCATTACCTTAAGAGGGAAAAAAACAAAGAAGCAGCCTAAAATAACTTTTGTGTCCAAAGTTTGTATTCTAAGGCCATGGTGCAAGCTGATGCAAACTGGCATTATAACAGTTTTAGGATATTTGGTAGATATTATTTTCACTTGTATGTATCATAGACAAGTACTTTCAGAAAGCACAGGCAGAGTGCTCACAACTTCCAGAGATGGTAAGATGATTTTTTAGGCTCAGGATCCCAATTAAATTGCATTGCATCACTGACCTTTCAAAGCCATCTTAATTATTTTAGTTTTGTTAATGAGACAGATTTTTAAATTAGATTTTACATTTACGAAGGAGACTATCAAGCAAGACTTTTTTTATAGGCCATCTTCTTATCCTACATCTTAGATGAAAATTAAAAAGAAAAATAAGTCACCCCTGTGAATAACCAGATTAAAATGATTACATCCTCACTTGTCAGAATTACCTTGAAAAAAGGTCCTGCTTTAATCTCCTCCAGCAATAAGTTACAGTGGAGTCATACAGTGCTTAGACAGGTATTTCTTACAGTTGCTGGTTAGATACAAAACATTATCTGTAAAATTAAAATCTATTTTTCCCTTCTGCAGACATATGAAAGCTTAGTCAATGTAAAAATTTACTTTTGGGGAGTAAAGAGTAACACTGTTTTTCGTAATACACTTATTCATTAAGTACACGTATAGCACGTTTCAGAACATGTATATAAAAAGCTGTGGATTTATCATGAAGTCAAAAGAGATTTTACCTCAGCATCCCTGCAATTCAAAATTGCACAGCATTAGCTCCTGTGCCGCGGAGCAGTGATGTTGCTGTATAAGCTCCTCATGTAGTTGGGTCTGTATTCTGTACAGGATGTAGGAATAAATCTGGCAAAAAACTAAGGGCAAAGCTTTCAGAAGTAAACCTATATAGTCAAGAGTCCACTGAAAAGTAATTGATTCCCATCTTGATCTTCCGTTGATACTTACTATTTCAGTAACTTTTCAGACAATAACTCACTATATTATAGATACTAGATAGATGTATATTATAGATATATTGTACTATATGTTTCTAAAATCTCATTATGACATAAAGGAAAACAATGAATTATGCAACCTGGAATCTGAATTTAATCCTTTCTTTCAAAGCCAAGAGGCAACATCACAGCTTAGCTTCACTGAACAACAACAGATTGGCAGTCAGGAATCTAGATTTTCTTTCCAGTTCTGCCACTGGATTGACAGTCACCTTCATCAAATTCTATTTCTACTCTGTAAAATGTAACCATAAGTTTACTTTTAAAAGCATTTTAAATGAGACCGTACCCTAGTTTTGATGATGATTGCTTACAACGGTAAGTGAAATCAGAGCTAAACTAATTTAAGGGAGATTTTATTAACTAGAAAGATTATGAGCTTGTCAAAAAGATATTAATTAAAGTCTGGGGACTGCTTGCTAATGTCATTCTAAATTAATAGCTAATGGTTTACTCTAAAAGTGGAGTGCAGCTGCAAGAACATCAGGCTCAAAGGAAACTTGATTTTGTTTATCATTCGTTTTTACTTTGTTTAGCAAAGGATTTCTAAATCCCAAAGAAACCTGAAACTGTTTCTGGCAAGGATATTTTTGATTACGAAAATGTTTTCTATAATCTAAATCACAAGATTCAAGCACTAACTTACAAACTTCTACACTTTTTTTTGCACTTTTCTCAGAACAGTATCTTATACATTATCTTATCTTGTATGTCTTTTAAGAGGCAAACAAGCCACAAAGACAACTGGCTTTCTATAGGCTCCACCAGTGGCAAGAAGAATGACTGAGATTAAGTGAGCAGTGGAGATAAAGTTAGCAGTGCTTCTGCTGAGCCCCAAATCATGTGTGGTTCATAGATGCTGGGGGGGAAAGCGGCAAGTAACAGCAACTCAGCAACTCCACGGAGTCCAGAGATTCCTCTTAATTTCAAGATTATAGCAAGAGCTGGAGGAAGTAAAGGACAGTGATGCAAATCCATCTCTCTCCCTCTTCACAGGCCATGCTTTCTAGCTTTTTGTACATGTATCTTGCTGCAGGGAAAAAAAGGCTTCTGGAAGGTGCGTACTAAACAAAAGGTTGCACTCTGATCGTGTTTAGCTTGGCACATGCGTGGAAAATTCTGTGAAGACAGCATAGTTAAATGGGTAGAAAATGAGGGAGAACAGAATAGAATAGTGCCAAAAGACTGTGGTGTCTGATAACAGGATGAGAGTTCATGCTGGCAAAAGGCCTTCCTACTGCAGAGCTCCCTTCCTGTCACAGATAGCGAACTCCCTTTTTTTGTCTCTTAGACAAGACAGAACAATCAGATTGCTTCTCTGATTTAGGTGGGCAAAGGGCTTTAGCACATACTTTATTTTCATTTCAGCAGTAGCGAGCAGGCACCAATAATAGAGGAAAATGAATGTAACCCACTGAACATCTGTTAAGCTATTGCCTTATTTTATGCCAGACAGTATAACCATTTTATATTAGTTCATAGATTAAACAAAAACATGGATCACTATTTTAAAGGAAGTTGGACAGTTCTGTGCCACCCCATCTAAACAAAAAATTTTGAGAAAAAAAAATAGTGAGAATTTAGTGAACACACTTTTCTTTCATAGCAAAGATGGAAATGATTGAAACAGCTTTTTTTTTATTTCTAAAATTTTAATTGTGAAATGTGAAAGCTATAACTAGCTATAATTCAAGCATATGATAAATTCTGACAAAAACGACAGACCCAAAGAACAAAATCCTTGTTTTGCAAAAATCAGTAACAAGATGCCAGCATTGCATCAAAGTATTTCTTTTACCGCAAATGAAAAGTATATGATGTACAACTTCCTACCAGTCCTACCATTCAGACATTTCACACAGTCATCATATCCACCACACCTGAACACTTCAACATTTTGGTTTTATTTTGGATGCTTTAATTTGGGTGGTGCAATATGGGAATATGGGACATTGAAATGTTGATGGCTGTTCTGTTAACAGACTGGGAATATGCCTAGCACAGCTGCTTCCATATTGCTTGTAAACTGAAATCCTGTTCTGTGTATGTCTAAGACTTCACAAAATCTAATGACAAACCAGTAGTAGTAACTTTTGGAAATCTTTAACAAACTAATTAACATTCATCTTCCTAAAAAATTACAAAATTACAAAACCAATTGAAGTAACATCCAGTTAACTGTAGCACTGGAAACATGGACTCTAAGCCTGCAGCTTCAGAGCCACCAGCAGGATCTACCAGACATTTCTGTTCAGTACTGACATGACAAACCTCATAGCAGTTTTTAAGAGGGACTTGAGCCAGTTCCCAGAGCTTCCCTCCTCATTAGCTAATCTAAAACACTGCGCCCTCACTTCCCTGCGCACAGACACAGACGCAGTGTCTCTCTCGTGGCTTCTGCGTCACACAGCGCGTAGGACAGACAGGCAGGATGTGCGCCACAGCCGGGGACACTTTCTGCTGCAGAACCTTTAGACACTGGAACTGGGATGAGCTCGAATAACACCACACCTGTATGCTAGCAGTGGGGCTTCTCAGCTTGCTAGTGAATCTGCTATTGCACTCAGGGAAGAAAAAGAAAAAAAAAAAAAAAAAAAAAACATGACAGTCTCTAGCTGAGCATCTTCTTCGGGACTCGGAGATGCTGTTTAATCAATGCACAATACTCTGACAATGAAGTATTTCCTTTTGCCATAGAAACTGTAACTGTGCTTGCTGACTGTAATGTTGCTAAGTGATAAAGATGCACCAAAAGGTAGTCGCCACATACTGTCTGTTCAGTATCAGGACTGTTGCAGTAATGCACAGGCAAAGCAGCTGAGTGACTCGCAGCCCACGCTCAGAGCAGCTATATAGCAGCCATGGCTACATGGAAGTTGGTGATTGATACTCAAGCAGAAAAGTAAACAAGTTCCTTTAAATTAAGATTTGTGTTTAAAATAAGAGGGGAGGGGGGGAGGACAGAGGAGAAACAGAGAAAACGTAACTGGTACCCCTGTGTCTGAGGATGAAAGTATCTTTCATCTACTATTATTGCAACCAACACAAATGGAGAGGTTTATAGCAACACTGTACTCTGATTCATGAAAAGCCTCATTTTATGCTCCGAATTAAGATTTCCAGACATCCCATTTAATCTTCTAATCCAATAATCCTAAAATCCAGCAATTAAAGAATGATTTGACAAAGCAACTCAAGGCTCATTCCTGTAATTATGCTGTGTAGTTTAACTTCATATACATAGGTTTTCCATGTAAAGTGTCCGTACAGTGTATCTAAGCATACTGGATTAACAAATGCTTCTTGGAGAACGTAGCTTTCAGTGACTTGGCCAGAACTGAAACCAGATAAAGACATTTCATTGTCTAAGAAGAAAACTCAGAAGGAAATGATCACTTAAACAATTCCCTGTTTCCTTGCTGAAAATGAATGCAATTATACTTGCAATTGGTATATTAGATCAATAATATATTTTTAAAAGTATTTAATCAACAGCCCTCTTGTGCCACTGTGGGTTGGATTTGTATTTAAGGTGTGTTATTTTGCTGATTTTTTTCCATCGTAAGCTGCAGAACCTGATGTTTCAGAATGAGAGACAGTCAATGCTGTTCAAACACTAAAGCCATGGAGAGATTGCAAATTGCAGGATTTTATATTATGTATTTGTCAATTTAAGATAACAATACTTCTTTGTATTCTTCCGGTGCTAGAGCAATTCTTTATCAGAACTAACTGCTCCATTCCCAACCATTACATTATTCCTTCCTTCACGGAGCTGCTCTTCTGAGCTGGTAACAGGTATGAAAACTAAGCAAGATCTGCCCAATCTGCAGGTAGTTTCTCCTGACAAAGGACGTGAGACACTTCCCCTCCCCTGACAAGTTGCTGCTTGTGGCCCTGCTGCTGTCCCCAAGCTGCCTGTGCTGCAGCAGCCACGTGAGACACCACTTCCACACGAGACCCCTCGCCAGCAGCAGCTCTCGTGGCTAAGGCCCACACTGAATTGTCTCCCTTGTGCTCCACTCCCTTTCCTCATCTTCAACCTGCGTCGCTCTGACTCTAATGCTTCTGTGGGAGGATCCTTAGGGCTGCACAAGGGACAAGCAAGCGAATGAATTAAGAGCTTGACTGCTAATCTCTGAAATTGCGGGTGCTAGTGGGTGACTGTATTTCAGGCATCCCCCCCCTCAAAAAAAAAAAAAGGCAGAATGAGGAGAAGATGGTGTGAGGGGCAACTCTTGAGGCCTCAAATGCTTAATCCATCACATTTTCTACAACCGAGTCTGCAGCTTGATGAGGATGGTAAGATTCGTGAATGACAGACTTTAGAGCATGGAAAATAATCATACAGCAGGCTTAGGGGACACAAAACCAATCTTGGAGTGCCAAAAGCTTTGTTTTATTAGCTACTATGTGAATTAGGAGTGCATAAGTTTGCCTCATTAGCTGAAAGAGAAACTGAAGGATATGTCTATCTTATTGTAGCAGAAAAAAATGGAAATAATGTTTAAGGAATACAAATAGCACACTGGATTGTCTAAGTTGCAAATGTGCTAGAAATGACTTACTAGATGCTTAAAACTGGTTTAAAGTGTATGCATTTGTAGTTGGCTTGGGACTGTATTTTCAGAATTCTGAACTGGACCCAGGTTAAACACGAAGGCTGCACTAGTACAGGCCGATACAATATGTGTCTCCAGCAAACTACTAGTTTGCAAGCAAAACAAATTACAATATTCTCTTTGTGAGCTCTATTGACCTTCAACCTGGTAAGAGGATAAAATGTTAAAAAGCACAGAAATAGACAAGAGCATTTTTTACAAGTGGAACCTTTGTAATAGCAAGACTATGTGTGACAGGAAGGCTTGGCTTGTTTGTTGTTTGTTTTGGGGATTTAGGGAGTAATGAACAAAGCAATTGCAAGAGACAAAGATATGCAGCTTTTGCGTTGTCCCAGCAATCTAGGGGAATTGAATCCACTGGAGTGCTTTGAGTTCATTCTTATAATCCTCTCATTTACTCTTTTATTGAGTGAGCCCTGAATATGCCACTGGATGTGAGCCGCAGTTGGCCTGTGTCAGTCAGTGACTACATTTTTTCTTTTGATTTCGTGCTGGGCTCTTTAGTTTTTGCTTGCTTTTAGATGCATCATTTTATTATCACGCCATCTCAAGCTTATCCACGGTTGACAGCATTATTATTAAAGAAGTGAGATTAACCAAGTGACCATACTGAATATTCCTTCTTTAACTAATGGTCTCCCATAGCTTCACTAACTTATATACTTTATACATGTTTTTCACAATCTTTATCCAGAAGCTAAGGGGGTTATTGTTTTTTTCAGGTATGTGTTGCATAGGCTGAAACAAAAGCCATGGATCAGCAACGTTTCTCTTGGCTAAACATGCATACTAGTACTAAACACTGCTCCTATAACAAGGTGTTACTATGCACCTGCAACTTTAATGCATTCTTCATTTTAATTTTAATCATTTTAATTAATTCATTTTAGTATACTAGCCAACAAAGCTGTTATTTATACCAGCTGAAGACCTAGAGCCCTTTTATCTTGCATAAAACAGGAATGTCTGGAATTTGCACAGTTGTGCAGCCAGTGTGTCTCTGTAAAGGAGAGGTACAAGGGAAATCATTTCTGCAAGGAAACATGGAGATACCTTTTCTTCCTGCAAGGCCATCCCTGGCCACTGTGCAAAACAGGACATTGAACTAGACAGGTTTTGGGGCTGACCCAGTTCAGTCCTCTTAACTTCATACACATTCCCATTTTTTATCTAGAAGCAAAGCTGGTTTTTCTCTTTTACTTTTAGGCCCAATCAGCCAGATCTGGGGAAACACAAACTGTGCCAAGGGCTGAAAGAGTCTGCTGAGAGCTGATCCCTTCCTGTGAGGCCCTGAAATGGATCCACTCTGTCCAAGACTTTGAATGTTCATTCAGCCAAAAAACAGATAATTGTACATTCTGTTAACTATGCAGGGGAGATACTGTAAGCAAAACGGCCACAGTGACCAGGAATTGTTTCCAAGAAGTACAGAGTGGCTCCTATAATTGTACGCTGCAACGCTGCTGACATCCTGCTTGGTGTCCCAAGATACAGGATAGTGACCTGTATTATCTCAGCTGGGAAAATATGAAAAACAATGCACTGCTGATCCATCAGTAAGGGCCAAGATGGTTCTTGAAAATCAAGTACACTGAAAACTTGCTATAGTAACTCTAAAGCTTCAAGAAAAAGTTTGCATTCATTTTCAGAAATTGTAACTGCACATAGAGAATTTTAAAGGTTTAAAATCAACAAAGGAGATATTTCAAAAGTACAAAAGCAGCAACCATGTCTTGAGAACCAATAAATGCTTAATTGCAAAGAAGGAAGAGGACTGAAATATAAATGTTAAAGCTACATACAAAAGACTACCCTAGGAATATCTGTAACTACTTAGTGAAGGAACTGAATGTATCAGGTCTGGTTTCCAAGTCTAGAAATTCTTTAGCACACAGATGGTCTAGAATTCAGTGGAAACAACAGTATCACATCATAAGTCAGTTGTTTAACAAACTCAGTGTTTATATAAACTATGGATACACATAGCATTACTGTAAGGCTGCGGTTGAGAAATCAAGCACTCAGAGGTCAGAAAATGCAGCACAGGTCAAACCACAATCATAATTCTCCTCTTTTCTTGCTTATATGTTAAAATACAAGACAGGATGCTACAATGACTTATGTCAGAGCCCGGATTGCACCAACAGGTTTTAATGGCCTTGACCAGCCTCACCTGGGACCTCTGCCCATCAACCCAGGAGTGTCATTTAGGTCCAGCCCAAGGCCTTCAGCCCTTCCTTGAGCTGCAGGAGTGAGGGCTCTGCTGACCTGCATCTTGACTCATGAGCTGATTCCTTTGCGTGACCCCAGCTCAGCCCTGTCATTAAGGATCTGCCCAGTGATCACAGGGCTATGTCCAGCCCTGGTTATTCTCACCAGGCCTCATCCTGACCGGATTCACTCCTGGATTGCCCTTGGACCTGCTTCATCACCACAGCCTGACGAGCTGGACCCTCAGCTGCCCTGCCACCCAGGCCTGGTCTGCTTCCCTCCCGTGCACTGCAGCACAGGCTGAGCTGGCAAGACCCCTGCCTGCTGACCCTCCCATCACCCCCCAGCTTTGGGCAGCTGCCAGCCCTTGCTCTGCCTTGGCCGCTTGCACTGCTGGGTGTTATTTATACTTATCCGAAGAGCGATGGTTTCTTACAGACCCACCTTCCCCAGCAAAACTTCCCAAAAAATTCCGGCTAACCCTGGAATCAGGCTTCACAATTATGGATCACAGGTAAAGGGATGAAAGCAGTTATTAAAATTTACAGTTATTCTAATAGCTTTCTCTTTTTCTTTTAAGGAGATAATGAAACTAATGAATTGATTTCAACAGATGTCTTTATTAAAAAATAATCTTTCAAAGCCCTGATAAATATTTGAGTGAGATCTTATATGAGATTTTGCAAAAACATTTATTAGCCTTCTATGGCCTTCTAATATTTAACTTTCTAAACTTGTTTTCAAAACTTTCCTTTGGGAAATTATAATACTTCTTTAGCTCTTCCTCAGCACCCCCCCATCCCCCTTCAAACAAAAACAAAGAAAAATCTGATTCATAAGTGTCAGGAGATACAAATGTACTCCACCTTTGCTATTATTTTTATAAGACCAACAGCTCAATAGAACATGTTGAAGAAAAGGCTGTATCATTTTCAAACTGACAAGCCACTGCATGCTTCTAGACTTAAGTGTTTTTAAAGACATTAGGTAAAAATCCTGGCATATTTGAATTCAGTGATTCCTGTTGACTTCAGAGGTCCAAGATCTTACCCAACAGCTAAAACAGAGAGACCATTCTGCCAAATGAAATATTTCCAGAGACAATGAAGAGTCAGGAAATGTCTCCTGGCAAGAATACAATGCACAAGAGAAACTGAACTGACAGAAAAGATCCTGCTCAAAGACATTCTCATGGACAAAATATGTTCTTATTTTACACAGCCAAAGAAACTTCAAGTATTTTAGATGAGGGTGGGGGAGGAAGACTCTTAAACCGTTGTGCATTAGTGAGGCAGCCAGAAAGCGATGGTCAGTAGCTCTGGCATTGGCACTATGAAAGCTTAGGCCCAGGACCTAGATAGTTTCTAATCTGTTTAAGTTCATTTGCCAGTTCCGAGATCAAATTTTTCCAATTCTGAGAAAGTTGGATTTCAAGGCAGATGAGATTGAAAAAAAGGATCAGGAGGGGTAAAAATAGTCTTTTGAAGTTTTACATTTAAGGAAAGAGCTGGATATTTGCCTTTAAAACCAACCTTCCTGATGATGCTGCAAATCCAAAAACTCACTATGGCCAAGAGCCATGTGGCATCATACACTTATCTTTGAGAGGAAGGGGGAGGGAGGTAATTTCAGAAGCGGGAAATGGCTTCCAGGTGTCACTCCACTTCTAGGTTCCCACTCTAGGGTATGACTGTCCAGCCCAGTGATACTGGCTTCATTATCCACAGTTGTCTTGTTTCTTCTCAGGGATTTGGACTATCCATGTGCTGTTGTGTCCCTTCCGTGACTGACAAAGCACAAGCCTGGTGCTGGAGCTGTGCTTGAGCTACGTGCAGGCTGCAGATGACCAAAAAAAAAAATCAAGGTAGGCGTTCCCAGTCAAGGTACGAATGCGTGGAAACATGCTGGGTACATACACATGCATCTGTGTATGTGTAGGCAATCATGTGCACAGACTCTTGAAGCACAACAACTGTTTCTCGACAACAGAACCATTCACTTCATTTCTTGGTATGTTGTGGAAGAGGTTAAAGGATTTGCCTTGCCCTATCTGTTCCATTTATTCTATCCCAGTACATTTTTTTTTCAGCTGCAGAAACACTTTGCCATTTGATAATATGCTTTCATTGCACATATATTGCAGGAAGAGCTATATGAAACCTCTTTCTAGCCTGTCAGTTAAGAATATAGTAAGTAATTAGCTTATGTAGTGTGAAAGACAGAACAGAACATTTGTTTTAAGCAGGACTGTTTGAATGTTCTCTTTTGGCTTCTTCCCCATGCAAAATTTGAACTTACAGTATTAAGCAGTCAGGAAGGTGCTACTATCCACTCTCATACATTATCTACCTCAGGATAAGACAATGTCATGACGCAGTAGAACAATGTCAAATAGAACAAGGAATGTGACATATTAAAAACAATTAATGAAAACCAAGAGTCACTTTATTTTGATTTAGTTGGCTCCAGAAACAATGAACAGTTGCATTCCCAATGTTGATGAAAACTTCTCTAGTGACCCAAGAGATACTATTTTCACAGTGTTCTCTGGAGACGTGTTCTGAACAAAACACTAAAGGTCTGCATTCAAGTATAAGAGTTCTAGTGAATATTTTCTTCTTAACTTGATAAAAACTATGCACACACACAATAGCTCTCCTGTGCAAAATGATGGTGAGAGGTTTGAGTCTGACTTGCAGAAATTCCAAAAAACATCTGTCCTAGCAAAAAGCAGCCCAAACCACAGGCACTATATTCTGATGTCAAGGCAAAAACGTAAGAGCAAAGGCAGGGCAGCAACTAGACTCTGCATACTCTGCCTTTGACTGTGAACTGGGCAATGGCAAACACAAGCATGTATTGTGGAATTTGAAAACAATTGATTTGTGTGTCATATTAGACTTGTAAAGAGTTAATTGGCCACCTTTTCTTCTGTTGTATTTTTGACAGTAAAAAAAACACCCTGACAATACAATGTCCTTATATCATGTTATGCTGTCTGAGCATGCCAGCACTGTATATTCAGTTACTGATTTTTGAGGCATCATGCTTTTGTTCCTAATGTTCCACTTAGTTTTATAACTTTCTATCTTTATTTCTCCACGTGAAAGAAAACACGAAAAGCTCGAAGATGCAGTCCGCTAAAATTATTAGCAAAATAGCAAAACTGTTCGGCACAAGAACTAGCTCTCTGTATAGCAAAGTTACATTACCCACTTTTTGCCTAACTGCTTAGCCTCTTCCCAGATCTGACTGTTTCACAATTAACCATATTACTGCTGCACCATATGTTCAGATGCCCCAAGGGAAGAGGGAATTGTCTTTCAATTGGCTCACTGTCTTCTAATGTGGAGGGGACTGTGACCTGAGTGTGTTGTGGCTAATAAATGGCAGAAAGTACCCACATGCACTCACTAGAAAACCTGCAAGCACAAATGAATTCTAGGTGTCTCTAGAATTTATTAAGGAAAGGAAATCTTGTGGATAAGCACTTAAGCAAAAACCCAACACTTAGCAGTTTGTGGTTTAGCACTGCCAGTGCTCAAGCCTGTCCACATCGTTTTCCAGGTTCTCTGATTCTGTTTATTAAGTTTCCTATCTTGCTTTCCTCTTAACCATTTCACTGAAAGGTTTGACATTTTTGTTCTTCAATAGTCAATTACTGTTTTATTCCTTAAAATCTATTTCAGTTCTCAAGTATCTGAAGTAGTTAAAAATGTTGTACACGCTGTTGAAGGGAAGCCTGCTCTCCAATAACAACAGCAAAAAAAGTTATGTAACTTACACAAAATAATATCATGTGCTAGTATCTGATCAGATAAGTGAGCTTTGCTTTCATTAAAGAATCTAATCTTGATTATACCAGGCTGCCCTTAAATGACAGCTCTGGAATTTTTCCTCTACAAACGATCTTTCACACTCTGGTCTGGAATGTTTCAAATAACTGAGGTTTTTACCGAGAAATCAAAAGCAATGTTTTTTTTTTTTTTTCCCTTTGGTTTTCAAAGCAGCAGGTCAATCATGAAAAAACTTCCCCTAGGTTCTCCATTGGGAGTTATAAATATCTAAAAGCTAAATCCGACTCTGGGGTTATTTTTATTTTTTTCTCCAAGATCTCTTTTCTGGAAATGTTTTTGAGCCTTAGATCTTTTGCTTACACTGCTACAGAACTGATGAAAGTCTGAGATCTCAATCAAAGGCTTAACAAAACAATAATCCTCTATTGCCCTAATTCTTCTCAGAAACATCTCTGACAAGAACGGTCCTTAAGCTTTTACTTCTTTTACTGCTTAAAATTACTTTCCTAATTAGAAGGAATTGTTTCCTTCCCAAGCCTTTTTGCCTGAAGAACACTATTTATTGGTTAGTATCATCCAGATCTTTAGAATCCCCTCCTGCAAATGCTATGACTGTGATAACATCTTACATCCTCAAAAATTTCAGCTTCCTTTTTAACACTTACTCCAATTGGCCTGATTCCATTCAAAGTAAAAACAAACAAACAAACAAAGAAAAACTAGATTTCATGCTTTAATATAATCACTAACTCTCAACTCTGAGTTTATAGGTGAAATATGTAAAAGGAATTAGAATGTGTCAATGCAGAATAAATCAAGTTTAGTATTAGACACTGAAGAGAGAATGTAAATCAGACTTTATGCCAAAGAAATTATTCTCTTTTCTAACACAGCAGCTGCTCATGCTTACCAGATGATGAAAGACTCATTGCAAGAAGGTGAAAATAGTACCGGTAGCTTCAGCTGTGTGAGCAATTCTCTAATCCACATTCAACACAAATTCAGATACCATCCCGACTATGTTCAATCCTAATAAGTTTATGCACCAGCCAATTTTAGTGTGCTACCTGCTGGCACAGACTACACCCATGTGAGGGGTTCATGACAAGCTGCAAGCTAAAATGGTATGGTTAGTCAAGATTAGGGAACAACGTGGAAAGAATTTCATATTCAAGACAGTTTTGTGAAAAATAGTGTTACCGAGTTGAAACTGCAAGTAAAGATCATAAGGTTATGTTAGACAATGAGTATCAGCACAAATGCTTTTTTAGCACTATTCTTTTAAACAAGAAAAACGTACACAATAAAAAAGACTAGATACCAAAATAGCATTTTACAAACTATCTCCCTCTTGTGGGTAACTAAATGCAAAGGAATATTAATTAATGAGATTAAAAATATGACTACATTTTTATCTGAGTAATAATTCACAGCTCTTTAGTATGTTTCTCTTCCAGAAAAAATAATTATTTTTTTAATTGGGAACAGAAACATACTTTTGGTGTTTTGTTGCACAGTTGGCAAAGTACTTCAGGAAGTATTTTTGCTTTTGGATCTTTCCATTCAAGACAGTGCTCAAAGCTTGACAGGGCATTAATTTGTTCTGTGAAAAACAGTTCCAGCATACTTTGGGCACACGTTTTTTAATTTAAAGAAAAACGGTGTTTTGGGGAAATAATCTCTTTACTTTGAAGATACTCTCCTATTCATGACAGGGAAATATTCCTGAGATCGCCTCTGAAAATCCTTGAACGGATGGTTTACATCCTAGAGTTCAAAGCTGTGTTTATATGACAGAAGCTACTTATACCCCTCCTTTGACATCAGAAGATGAACAGAACAGGCTGCCTTTATTTGCATTGTTATTATCCACAGTTCTGCATGGCAGTTTTATATTTCTGATTAATATCAAGTTTGATATATGTTAGTAATGATGAACGGAGGTGTCTGTGGCCTAGCAAGATCTTCTAAGTGAAAGGTTACCCTCATAGCTGCGATATAGGCAGGATTCTTCTTTCTCATAGTCTGAGAGGCCTTTTATTGCTCTAATGAAGCTAGCAGATTGAGAAAATTGTGCAGCTGGACAAGCAATTGGATCAGAACAAAGAAGCACTGAATTAACCTGATACCTAACAAAATCTGTGAAACAGATCTGATCTTTCAAAGAGCTGGTGCAGAAGAGCAGAAATTACAGAGCGCATAGGCCATGCAGAAAACTTCAAGTGTACACAGACTACATAAGCAGCAGCCATGGCAATGAGAAAACTCTGTGGATTGACAACAAATAAGCTGATCCGGCAAAATAAACTCAGCTGCTTTACTGGTCCACATGCAAACTTGGAGGAAGCTGGAACACAGATCAGGGCCAGCTGGCTGTCCCTGAGCATGGGCCCTCTGCCAGGCAGCTGTGGCAGGGGGAAGCAAAGCTAGTAGCCACCGCTCAATGACCTGGCCTACCCTGACACTCTTTATTGGGAAGGGAGGAGTTAAGTATACTCTGTGCAAATAACCATAGATTTTGTTAATTGTTATTTAAAGGTATCTGTAAAGTCAGTGTCCCATAGACTGTATTTCAAAATAATCAAGAGTAGAAGAACCTCTCGGTGTAAGGACAATAAAAGATTTAAATCACTTTCTTTTTCCCTGGAAAGAACTAAGAAGGCAAACTCCAGGCAAGGACTTAAGAGACATGGTTAACTTACCAGACAGAATCTTAGATACCGAGATTGACCTCTTTACTGATAATTTAGTAATTTAATTTTGAACCTCTGTTGTGTTTTTTTCCCTAAACATTTAACACTTCCATTAATTCTCTAATTTAATATATGCAAGACTGTGCCCAAATCGAGCTGATCATATTTTAAGGATATGTTTTAAAAACAAGCTAATGTTCTGCTTGAAAAAGAAAGCTGATTCTCAGAGCCACTCAGAGCATTATAAACACAGATCAGCACATTTGCAAAACTAGGTATTTGTTTTTCTTCAAAGATTAGGGGTATCTCTTCAGTGTAGTGTTAGAAGACACATAAATGCAAACACCACCGGCTGCCCCTGCTATTCCAACAAAACTAAACAAATATTTTCATTGCACTCTGAAAAAAAAAAAAAACACTGAACCCCCTACGGCTCTCACTTTTTATTAGAGGACATTAAAAAACAATCAAACACAACAAATATATACAAGATACTGTCTTTCCTCACGTTCTTGCATTTAGGAAAGGAAAAGATAAGTGTTTCCATATATTCTTGTTTTCACTCTAGTGAAAAGAATGAAAATCATTTTCAGTATCAAGAGTGTCTGCACCTGGGGCCTAAATGAAGGGAAGTAGGTAAATAGTTCCAAGTAATTAATGTAATGGCTCAGAGGGGCCACAGAAGGAAAGGGGAGTTTCTCCAGTTTAAATGTTTGCATTCATGCCTTGCCTAAAGCAAAACAAGCTATCTGTCTTCTGGTTTGCATTTCCCCAATGAAAGGTTCCATTTGTCTTATTGTCATTCCAACATGTGCATCATTTTCAGCTTTCCTGCTTGAAATATGTAAGTACTGTAAAATGCAAGATTTTTCTTCTGATCTTTTAGGATTTTGCTAGAATTCTACAGTGTGTTTTAAAAAGTGAACCAGTAGAGGCATATGGAGTTTAGAGTGTGCTGGGAAGTTTTCTGAAAGCGGCTTCAGATGACATTCCAGAGGGCTTCACGTTGTGATGCTTTGCTGCTCACTGGAATCTACAATCCACAATGGGGTGTTTTGGATTCTGCCATGCGAGGGGGAAAGAGAAAACACAGAAGTGACCAAAGCTGATGGGCAACACCCCAACTGACCACTAAAAAAGACTGAAGAAAGGGTGATGCATCTCAAGTCCCATCTGTTTTTGGTATTGAAGTCCCGTTAGGTGAGTTGTAGGGATGGAACAATTGCCAAAACACAACTCTGAAACCTATTCTGGAATTAGAGAATTATGTCAACCTTTTTGCACAAAACAGGAAGGAAATGTAGCTACCTCTGTTTCATCAAACAGTTTGGTGATTAGAAGATGCAGAAGACTGAGTTCAAGTCTTGACTCTTCCTAAGAGGATTAGATCTGCACCGTTAACTTGGAGAACTCTAATATATGGGATGTTTAGGGGAGGCAATTCTGGTTTCTCCTATGGAAGTGAAAACACTGTTCACTGAAAATATTATGAGATTAAATAATACAGCTATTTATCTGAATAATTTGTGCATTCATCAAAGTTGAGGGAAGCCTAGATTTCAATCTCTGTTGAAATTAGTACTTAATACTAAATTCTAAGTAGTGCAGCCCCTACAGGACAAACTTCCTGTATTCAGCCCATCTTTGTGTCTCCGGCCCTCGTATAACTTGGACCATCAGAAAATTTCCCATGATGGTACCTCAAGCAGCATCACTTCTTGTATCAAAGGGATTTGCCTCATGCGCAGGGTGGTTAGTATGGCCAGCTCTTGCAAAGACAGCATTTCATATTCACACGGCAAGTCTGCAGTCACAGTCCTAAGTAATATAAAGTTTTCTTTGTTTCATGCAGTATATAAACCTATAAGGGACATGCCCCCTATTCCTCCAAATCAATAGTACTGAATTTTATGTAAGAAAATAGAGATCGCCAAATTTATCTCATTAGAAGTCAACAAGCATATGTTAAGCTTGGTCTACATTTAAAAGGTTTCCTAATGCAGTGACCTTGGCAAAGCCTCCCAAGAGTAGGTAGTTAGCCAAAAAAGCTTCAAGGGCTTCCCCAAACAAAGCAAACTGCATGCTCTGAACTGTGTCTATAGCAGAGGAGAGCCTATATCTCTGCCTATAGCAGAGCTGTGAAAGTGCTGCAAGCCATAACATTATGATACATAACAAGTATTTTCTGTTGACTGAGTCTAAAATAGGGTTAATTTTAAATCCCTACCATGCTGGCTGGGTCTCAAATGAATAACCACCAACAAAAGTCTTACTAGATGAGGTCATCTCTAGGAGTACTTTCTTTGGTTAGGTATACAAATCCTATAAATCCAATATGAAGAGTAATTGTTGTTGGTAAAAGATTACTTTGACAGAACACTGCTTCTGTAGTATAGTAAGTTTCAAGTCCTACCAGTGTAACAAGATACATAAGAAAAAAAAAATGTAATTTTGCTGTTTTGAGTGTATGTTACAGTATGATCGTTAGTTGACACAGTTATGTCAGTCAACAATCCCACCTTATCACACCCATAGCTGACAGAGCAGTGTGGAAGAAACTGCAGCTAGCGATGATCTCACCAAAAAAAAAAAAAAAAAAAAAACTAAACTTCATAAATGTTAACTCTTCTCAGGCTGTACTAGAACTGACTTAATGCAATCCTGTTTATTAAAATCAAATTCTTACTTTCCTGAGGGTTATAGATGTGAGACTATCCTTGCCGAAAAGAGGTAATATTTCCCAAACTATCCGTTTGTTATATTTCTCTAATGGAATCAGCAGGGAAAAAAAATCCTAGATACAACAGACTACATCAGACTTCATCCTGCTACATTTTCCCCTCAATTGTACAATTTTAAGTACTTTTTAATAAACAAAGTGATATGTTCCTCCCAATACAATGAACAAATGATGAAGTTAATTCTATATGAAGAGCAAATACAAAGGGGAATAGTTCACCTAAGAACCAACAAAAGTAAAACAAAATAAAATGAAATCCTTCTCAACAGAATTCCAGGCAGCACAATGTGGGAGCATCAACTTCAATTAACTGAAGATTCTTTTTAAATATTTAAATTGCTACTTTAGAACAATAAGCTCTTATCCAACTCTGAATGGCCTTGCAACTAAAAATATGCACTATTATTATTTCTTTCAATTTGTTTTACACAACACTAATAGTTTTCTCAGAAGATATGCTCATTGTTTGGCAGAAACACACTTGCAAAAATAAACTAACTCCAGAAAAGTTTGAAGGGATCTATTTGGATACAAATGTGGAGAGTGACTCTTGCCCGTATCCAAAATGAAACAGACTGTGCAATGGTTTTCTTTGCTAAAAGTAAACATCCTTAAATTGATAAGCTTTACAGAAAGAGAAGCTAATTGCAGGATATTACTACCACCACCAGTATTTTAAGAGCACCCTCTACAGTCACAAAACACTATACAAAGAAAAGCTGGTTTACCTATAGAATATTTGCTGAAAACTGCAGTGCATTATAGTCTTACATCTGTATGAACAGCTCTTTGTGAGTGCCTGAAGTCCCAATAAAGACAAGCAGGTTTCCCATGACTGCCAGAAATAGATCCCATTTCATCATTAAAGCCTCCATACTTGAAGATTTAAAGTATCCTAAATGTTCTAGGATGATCCAGTATTAGACTCTAACCTCTTATGTAGAAGTTGTGGGATTTGAAATGCAAATCCAGACCTAGATAGTGTCTATATTTGTCAAAAGAAAGCAAGAAAATAGCTATAGCAAAGACCAGGATAAAATAGTTTCCCTGAGCTTCTTTCTTAATATATTTTTATATTTAGTTAATTATTTTTAATGTATTTGTAGATCTTGGAACTCAAAATGTTTCCTATACTTTTTAAAAGCTGTGCAAAACAAAGCACTTTCCTTGGTTCTCTGACTGAAGTGAAAAGTTGAAAAAAATCAATCAATTCTCCATGAAGCGCTTATACGCATGTACATTGCATTGTGCAAATACTTAGGTCTTGCTTGGTTTTGAGCTTTGCTTAACAGGTTTCCTAAAACGCATGACAAGTATGGAACTTTGAAGAGAGGGGAGACAAGGAAGTGCCCTTCTGGGATCTCTTCAGTAACCCTCAGCTTCATGTAAACCCTTCTGTTGGCTCTTGACATGGTGAATCTGATAATAGGAAGACATTATTTGTTCTTATTGGAGTGTAATTCTTGATTATGGGTTAAATAGTCTTTCCTCTGTTATGTATTGATTTTCTTTTTAAGAAAAACTATATTTTTTTCAGTTAGGAGAGATTAGACTTTATTCTACTATGCTTTACAACCTTAAAACTGAGTAAAAATATTTGGGTGTGCATTTGCTACCTCCATTTTTTTTCCTTGGAAAAAAAAAAAAAAAAAAGCAAAGCGTTTCCAGATCATTCATCCAATTTCCCACTCCCTTCCTTCCCTTGGTATGCAAGTGATATGTTATAGCCTTGAGTAATTTTCTATGTTTAAGTGATTGTCCAATAAAATCAATAGAATTGAAGACACGTACATACTTAACAAGCTTAAGTAGTTGTTTTTGTTTGTTTGTTTGTTTGTTTTGCATCAGGTCACTAGCCCTGATAAAACAAACCTATAAAGACTAGACATTCCAGCCTTCCAAAATGGATCTTTCTTGGCACATCTTTCTGGGTATTGCCTAGACTTAGAAAGACCTTGTTATTCTCTGGAGTCTTCAGTGAATCAGTGGTTAAGATACTGCAAGAACTTCAGGAGCAGAGCTTTGCCTTCAAAAAAGAACTAATTTCTGCTCATATTATTTTTGTGATTAGATCCTTAAAGACTCATATTGGCCATTACTGAAACATTTATGCCTTTTCTGGATTTTTGCTTCACAGAGCTATTTTGATTGTATCCATCACCTGACTAAGAGTGAAGAAGTTGCCTAAAGCTAAAAACACTTTTAAGAATATTAAAGATAATGACTTCCACGAGATGGTGCTATTGCACAGCATCACGAATTATATTGGCTGACACAGCAAAATAAAGTCAGCTGAAAGGTGTTGGATTAGACTTGAAAAAGACATGGAATTCTTTCCTTAGCTATGCTCAAAAACCGAGGGCGGGGGGTAAAAAAAAAAAAAGTGCTAATGTCTTTACTAGGGTTGCTCAGGTGACTAGCAGGACTAAGACTGTATTAAAGGAAGAAAAAATGGATATAGCTGAAAGTTGTCCAAGAATGGGAGGTATGGGAGGTCAAAAAGTCTCATGGTGGCTAGACATGGAACAATTATATTCTAAGTATTTACTTAATACTGAATTATCTTATTATGCAATCAAACTCTGTATTTCAAACAGCTTTTAAAGCCACTGCTACCTTCTTTTCTTCACTTCCCACTCACCTTGTACCTGAGTATCTTGTTTCACCCTTGATTTCTTACCTAACATTAACAATTGTCCAGTCTTACATATATACTAGGAAGTAAACTTTTGAGCTAACTAAAGTGAAGTTGCAACGATAATTTATGGTTAAATCTTGATCTGCTAACCTTTTGTTTAGCATGCATTAACTAACTAGAAGTAATAGCTTGCATTTTTTTCCTAACAGAGGGATATTGGAGGTTATTCATCTCTTCCACAATTTCATCTGTCATTTTAGGCATTTTACTTACCACACCTTACCATGGCAGATATAACAAAGTCCTGCATTGTAAATACTTTCCTGGATAGCTGCTCTAATAGTTGTGATTATTCAGATTTTTTTTTTAATAGTGCCTTTCCACATTATGTCCATGGGTTAGAAACAGAGGAAACGTAGTGGTCTGGGTAATATCAGCAGTACTTTGGGCATTTAGCAGCTGCATATGGGAAAATATGGGATGATAAATATAAAAGACAGGCAACCCTCCCCCCTGCCCCGCAATCAAAAAAAAGACACTGGGAAAAGAAAAAAGAAAAAAAAAAGTGGGGAAAAATGGCCTCCTTTTCTGTCAATCTTTGGAGGAAGCAGAGATCATATGTTAAGCAAGCATCTGGTAAGAGTGTAAAATTAAATTTCTTCAAATAAACCAAATCCTCCTCTGGGAGGAAATTACTGTAAATTTGATGTATAAATATCACTCTTTCTTGGTGTTCTGATTTTTATAAAACTTATATAACTCAGAAGCATCTTAAGTTCAAAACTTTATAATACTCTCAAACATTCTGTCTAAGATAAAATGCTTTGTGAAAATAAGTAAGTGAAAAAATAGTGGAGACTAGAAAGATATGAATTTTGAAGGCTGTATTTCTTGAAGAGATGTCTATTATACACTTTATTGAATATAGTAATAATGTGATAATCTTGACATTTCATAAGCAACAGATGCCTAACCTTTTACAATATTTTAAGAAAATCACTAAAAATCTTGCAATATATATTGTAGTGTTTCTGCACTGTATAGCAGTGTTTCTGCTTTTATAGAAAGAAGGGCTGTGAAAGATGATTTTTTTCCTTTACACTGTGAGAGAAATTGCTGGCTCAGATCCTTTCCTGTAAGGAAATCAGGGAAACAGAATAAAGACTCATAATTCACTATGCAGTGGAGTAGTAAGCGATAAACATGTATCTTGCTAAGGCACTTTAAAAATCAAGTTTCAGTGCAGTCTAACTCAATGAGGAAGGAGAACTGAATTTAGGGAGTGCTACATAATACCTGAGGTGTGCTCAAGCAGCTAGCAGCTGGAATTAATCTCCAGCAGCACACGCTGCTAGAGCATTACTGTTTGTTTTTGCTTTAGCTGCTTACTCCATCTTGTATTGTATTTCACAAGGGCCTGCTAATTCACTGCCTGGACTGAGACACATTAATCACAGTGTCAAGCCAGTTTTGTAAACAAGGACCAAAGCCTTCATTTAAAAGGGAGGAAAGGAAAAGAAGGTAGATGAGAGTAGGAAAGGAAATGGTAGTCTGCACTCAGATGATATTCTGTGTATGACCTGTCTCTTGTCTTCCATGCAGCTCTATCTTGTTGCTGTGTTTGTGTTTTGCATTCCTTCAGAAAATGTGTACTTAACTGGATGATCCTGAGCTTTTACTGAATTCCAGGTGAACTGTGGCTCCTCCTGTCTTAACGTTTTAATATTCATAAAACTGATGTTCAGAATATATCAAAGATCTATGAGGAACTCTTTGACAAAACACTTGAGTAAAAATACTATTTTCATGAAAATTTACAGGTTGAGATAAAACTTACAAAGCTGAGGACAAAACTGTGAGTCAGGATCCAGTCAAAAGTCTGCTTTTCAGTCTGGGATTTTCATAGTTCAAGTGTTAATTCCTGAATTCATTTGAAAGACATTTTTTTTCCTGAAAAATCTCAAAATAAATGTGGGCAAGAGAACAGTTTCTTAAGCAGAGTAATACAGAGCACTCCACACTACAATTGAATTGCTTCCCGAACTGTTACCTGATAGGTAATGTTTAATGAAAAAAAAATTAAAGTCTACATAATAATGACTAATAGTCATTGTAGTATGGTTGTTTTAGGAAAAAAAAAAAAGAATCTAATATATTTTTCTGGTTTACTTCTAAGTGCAACGGAAATGCATTATTGTATAACACTTGTTGATTAGCACCTGTTTTAATTTCTCTTCTAACAATAACCTGAAAATCATGGGCATACGCACCTCTTCAGTGAAACATTTTGTTGCCTATTGAGTTCAATTCCTTCACACCTTAAAAAACTAGGGTAAGAGCTGAACAATCTGTCAGCATATTTCTTCACACTTCAATTGTAATAACATATGGCCACACGCATATTTGTGAGTTCAACTGACTGTCACCTTTGTCCTTAATTTTCTGAAGTATTCTAATTTTGTGAGAGCTTTTTATTTATACTTTTTTCCAGTACAGAGCCTAAAACTGGATCTGGTGCCCCAGAAACGACACTGTGAATGTTGCTTCAAGAGCAGTTGCTTTCCCAGTCTAACCCTTGTTTATAACCCCAGTTCAGACGGGGCATTCTCAAGAGCAAACCCGCGCGGTCTCCTGCAGTTCACGTCGCAGGTGTTTGCCAGCTGGGTGTCTTCTGTCGGCAGGTATAAGTAGCAGGAGTGCATGGGAAGTGCCCAGACGTGCGGCACACAGCTACGTTTAGAGGACAATGTGCGCCTCGGTGTCCTACAGAACGTTTCTGTTCTAGATATGGGCCTATCATTCAATTTTGATTTTTTTTTTCTCAGTGTACTCAAATTAAACCCGGTGAACACGTTTCTGGGGGCGGCAGAGGTGTTAAGCGCACCCCAGCTCCGTGGCGGTGCTCGGGGACGTGGCGTGCGCCCCATTCTCGCCCCGGCAACCAGCCTGCCCCGCGCACGGGCGGCCGCCGCCTCAGGCCTCCCGCATGGGCCGAATGTTCTCGAATCCGCGTGCGGCGCCGCTTCCGGACCGCTCCGGAGGACGTCGAGAAGGGCCACCCCCGCCCCGAGGGGAGCCGGGCTCCCGGCCCCGCTTACCTCTGCAGGAACAGCCCGGGCTCCGGCTGGGGGCACGAGGGTTCTCGCTCCGCCAGCGGTTGGCGCTAGGCGGCTGCCGGGGGCCTCGGCGCGGGGCGCCTCGCGCTCCCCTCAGACACGCGGCAGTGGCGGCGCCTCGCGCTCCCCGCACACGCTCAACGGCCGCGGCGCGAAGCGGCCGCTCGCTCGCCCGTCGCCCACCTGCGGG